>JAQMYR010000293.1:0-199706 GCA_028536675.1 Aphelocoma californica
GGGGTTTTGGTGTGAGGGGAAAAGGGGGCGAAAATGGGGGGAATTGAGAAAAAAAAGGGGTTGGGGGAGCTTTGGTGTGAGGGAAAAAGGGGGGGAAGTGGGGATAAAGGTGGGAAAAGGAAGAAAAGAGGGAAAAAAGGGGACTGGGCGGAAAAAGAGAAGTGGAGAAAGAAGGAAAAAAGGAGAAAAATGAAAAGGTGGGGAAGGTGAGAAAAGTGAGGAACAGTGAAAGAAAGAGAAGGGGGAAAAAGGAGAAAAAAGAGGGGAAAAAAGTGAAAAAAAATCGATGGAAAAGGGGAAAGGAGGAGGGTGTGGGGTGGAGGGATTTGGGTCTGATTTCCAAAATCCCCGCAGTTCCCGGGAGGCAGCGACAACTACCTGGCCATCACCGGCGCCTCGCACCCCTTCCTGAGCGGGGCCGAGGTGAGAGCCCCGGGCGGGGCAAAAAACGGGGAGGAAACGGGAAAATCCCGCCTGGGGAGCTCGAAAGATGAGGGGGGAGGTCCGAAAATTTGGGGGAAGTTGGGTGGAATGAAGGGGGGGTGTTGCGGCCGGAGTCGGTAAAAGCTGAGGAAAATAGGAGGGGAGGTGGCGGAGAAAATAAAGAGGAAAAAAGAGGTGAAGTGCTGCGGGGTGGAGGAAAACTTGAGGGAAAAATTCTTCGAAACGAGGGAAAAACGAGGGGAAATTGCGTAAAATAGCAAAAAAGCTCTGCTGGAAATCCACGGAAGAGGCAACAGCGAGTGCGGGTTGTTCTAGAGCAGATAAAAGCAGCGCGAAACTGTCCCAAAGTGGGAAAAAACGGCGCTGAAATGCGCGATTTTAGATAAAAACGGTGCTGGAACGCTTGAAAATAAATAAGAGCGGCAGTAGGATAGCCCAGAACACGCAAAAAAGGTTCTGAGTAGCCGATTTTGGGGCGAAAAAAGCCCAATTTGGGTCTTTCCACCCTTTTTTGGGGTGAAAGAAGCCAGCTTTGGGTGCTTCCCTTCTGTTTTGGGGTTGAAATGAGCCCTTTTGGGCTTTTTCCCCCATTTTTGGGTCAAAGAGGCTGATATTTGGTGTCCAAAAGAGCAAATTTTTGGGGTGGAATGACCCAGTGTGAGGTCTTTTCCCTATTTTTGGGGTCACGTGATGGAATTCCCGGCGTTCCCCCTATTTTTGGGGTCAAAAGAACCGGTTTTGGGGTCAAGTGATGGAATTCCTATTTTTGGGGTCAAAAGAGACGGTTTTGGGGGGTCAAATGGCAAAATTCCAGGTGTTCCTCCTCTTTTTGGGGTGAAAAGAGCTGATTTTGGGGGTCAAGTGATGGAATGCCAGGTGTCTCTCCTATTTTTGGGGTCAAAAGAGCCGGTTTTGGGGTCAAATGATGGAATTCCAGGTGTTCCTCCTCTTTTTGGGGTCAAAAGAGCCGGTTTTTTGGGGGTCAACTGATGGAATTCCTATTTTTGGGGTCAAAAGAGACGGTTTTGGGGGGGTCAAATGCGAAATTCCAGGTGTTCCCCTTATTTTTGGGGTGAAAAGAGCCGGTTTTGGGGATCAAATGGCGAAATTCCAGGTGTTCCTCCTCTTTTTGGGTGAAAAGAGCTGATTTTGGGGGTCAAGTGATGGAATGCCAGGTGTCTCTCCTATTTTTGGGGTCAAAAGAGCCGGTTTTGGGGGTCAAATGATGGAATTACAGGTGTTCCCCTCTTTTTGGGGTCAAAAGAGCCGGTTTTTTGGGGGTCAACTGATGGAATTCCTATTTTTGGGGTCAAAAGAGCCGGTTTTGAGGGTCAAGTGATGGAATTCCGGGTGTTTCCCCTATTTTTGGGGTCAAAAGAGCCGGTTTTGGGGGGTCAAGTGATGGAATTCCGGGTGTTTCCCTATTTTTGGGGTCAAAAGAGCCGGTTTTGGGGGTCAAGTGATGGAATTCCTATTTTTGGGGTGAAAAGAGCCGGTTTTGGGGGGTCAAATGGCGAAATTCCAGGTGTTCCCCCTGTTTTTGGGGTCGAAAGAGCTGGTTTTGGGGGTCAAATGATGGAATTCCAGGTGCTCCGTCTCTTTTTGGGGTCAAATGAGCTGATTTTGGGGGTCAAGTGATGGAATTCCTATTTTTTGGGGTCAAAAGAGCCGGTTTGGGGGGTCAAACGGTGAAATTCCAGGTGTGTGCCCCCCCCCCCCCCCATTTTTGGGGCGAAAGAGGCTGATTTTGGATGTTTTCTCCCCCCTCCCCAGACGTTCCACACGCCCAGCCTGGGCGACGAGGAGTTCGAGATCCCGCCCATCCCGCTGGACTCCGACCCCTCGCTGGCCGTGGTCGGACACTTCGAGGACCTGCCGGACCCCGGGGGGCCCCCGGAGCCCCCCTTCGCCCCTCCCCCCTACGGCGTGGCCGGCCTGGAGCTGCCCGTGGGGCTCCCCCCGGGCATCATGGAGCAAGGAGGGGGGCTGCTCAACATGGTGAGGGGAACGGCCCCGAAATCACGGGGAACGGCCCCAAAATGGGGGGGAACGGCCCCGAAATCACGGGGAACGGCCCCAAAATGGGGGGGAATGGCCCCAAAATGGGGGGGAATGGCCCCGAAATGGGGGGGAATGGCCCCGAAATCACGGGGAACGGCCCCAAAATGGGGGGGAATGGCCCCAAAATGGGGGGCAACGGCCCTGAAATGGGGGAGAACGGCCCTAAAATGGGGGGAAACGGCCCCAAAGTAGCGGGGAATGGCCCCAAAATGGGGGGGAATGGCCCCAGAATGGGGGGGACGGCCCTAAAATGGTGGGGACCGGCCCAAGAATGGGGGGGAACGGCCCCAAAATGGGGGGGAATGGCCCCAAAATGGGGGAGAACGGCCCCAAAATGGAGAGTGGCCCCAAAATGGGAGGGAACGGTCCCAAAATGGAGGAGAATGGCCTTAAAATGGGGGGGAATGGCCCTAAAATGGGGGGGAACGGCCCCAAAATGGTGGGGAATGGCCCCAGAATGGTGGGGAATGGCCCCAAAATGGGGGGGAATGGCCCTAAAATGGGGGGAATGGCCCTAAAATGGGGGAATACGGCCCCAAAATGGCAGGGAATGGCCCCAAAATGGGGGGGAACGGCCCCAAAATGGGGAGGAACGGCCCCGAAATGGGGGGGAACGGCCCCAAAATGGGGGAGAATGGCCTTAAAATGGGGGGGAATGGCCCCAAAATGGGGGGGAATGGCCCTAAAATGGGGGGGAATGGCCCCAAAATGGGGGGGAATGGCCCTAAAATGGGCGGGAATGGCCCCGAAATGGGGGGGAACGGCCCCAAAATGGGGGGGAATGGCCCCGAAATCACGGGGAACAGCCCCAAAATGGGGAACGGCCCCAAAATGGGGAACGGTCCCAAAATGAGGGAGAACGGCCCTAAAATGGGGGAGAACGGCCCCAAAATGGGGGGGAATGGCCCTGAAATCACGGGGAACGGCCCCAAAATGGGGGGGAATGGCCCCGAAATGGGGGGGAATGGCCCCAAAATGGGGGGGAATGGTCTTAAAATGGGGGGGAATGGCCCCGAAATGGGGGGGAACAGCCCCAAAATGGGGGGGAATGGCCCTAAAATGGTGGGGAATGGCCCCAAAATGGAGAGTGGCCCCAAAACGGGAGGGAACGGTCCCAAAATGGGGGAGAATGGCCTTAAAATGGGGGGGAATGGCCCTAAAATGGGCGGGAATGGCCCCGAAATGGGGAGTGGCCCCAAAATGGGGGGGAATGGTCCCAAAATGGCAGGGAACGGCCCCAAAATGGCAGGGAATGGCCTTAAAATGGGCGGGAATGGCTCCAAAATGGGGGAGAACGGCCTTAAAATCGCGGGGAACGGTCCGAGAATGGCAGGGAATGGCCCTAAAATGGGGGGGAATGGCCCCAAAATGGGGGGGAACGGCCCCGAGTTGGGCGGGAATGGCCCCAAAATGGGGGGGAACGGCCCCAAAATGGGAGGGAACGGCCCTGAAATGGGCGGGAATGGCCCCAAAATGGGGGGAATAAAGGGAATTTGTGCCGGGAGCGGTAAATGGGGTTTTTTGGGGGCTAACAAAGGGGGTTTTGGGGGCAGTAAATGGGATTTTGAGGGCAATAAATGGGGTTTTTTGGGGAGAGTAACTGTGGGTTTTTGTAGGGGCGGTAAATGGGGTTTTGGAGGAAAATAAATGGGGGTTTTGGGGATGGCAAAGGGAATTTGAAGGGGTAATTAATGGGGTTTTTGGGGTGCAATCACTGGGGTTTTGGGGCCAATCACTGGAGTTTTTGGGGCCAGTCACTGGGGTTTTTGGGGCCAGTCACTGGGATTTTTATGGGGCCAGTCACTGGGGTTTTTGGGGCCAATCACTGGGATTTTTGGGGCCAGTCCCTGAGATTTTGGAGCTAATCACTGGGACTTTTATGGGATAATAAATGACGGTTTTGGGGTGCAATCCCTGGGATTCTGGGGTGCAGTCCCTGGGATTTTGGGGCCAATCTGGGATAATAAATGTCAGTTTTGGGGTGCAATCCCTGGGATTCTGGGGTGCAGTCCCTGGAATTTTTGGGTGCCATTGCTGCGATTTTGGGGTGCAGTCCCTGGGATTTTGGGGTGCAATGCCTGGGATTCTGGGGTGCAGTCCCTGGGATTTTGGGGTGCAATCGCTGCGATTTTGGGGCTAATCACTGGGATTTTTATGGGATAATAAATGATGGTTTTTGGGGTACAGTCCCTGGGATTTTGGGGTGCAATCGCTGCGATTTTGGGGCTAATCACTGGGATTTTTATGGGATAATAAATGATGGTTTTTGGGGTACAGTCCCTGGGATTCTGGGGTGCAATCGCTGGGATTTTGGGGTGCAGTCCCTGGGATTTTGGGGTGCAATCCCTGGGATTTTGGGTTCAGTCCCTGGGATTCTGGGGTGCAATCCCTGGGATTTTCGGGTGCAGCCCCTGGGATTTTTGGGGCCAATAACTGGGATTTTTGGGGCCAGTCCCTGGGATTTTGGGGTGCAATCGCTGCAATTTTGGGGTGCAGTCCCTGGGATTTTGGGGTGCAGTCCCTGAGATTTTGGGGTGCAATCGCTGCGATTTTGGGGTGCAGTCCCTGGGATTTTGGGGTGCAGTCCCTGGGATTCTGGGGTGCAATCGCTGCGATTTTGGGGCTAATCACTGGGATTTTTATGGGATAATAAATGATGGTTTTTGGGGTGCAGTCCCTGGGATTTTGGGGTGCAATCGCTGCGATTTTGGGGCTAATCACTGGGATTTTTATGGGATAATAAATGATGGTTTTTGGGGTGCAGTCCCTGGGATTCTGGGGTGCAATCGCTGCGATTTTGGGGTGCAGTCCCTGGGATTCTGGGGTGCAATCGCTGCGATTTTGGGGCTAATCACTGGGATTTTTATGGGATAATAAATGATGGTTTTTGGGGTGCAGTCCCTGGGATTCTGGGGTGCAATCGCTGCGATTTTGGGGCTAATCACTGGGATTTTTATGGGATAATAAAAGATGGGTTTTGGGGTGCAGTCCCTGGGATTCTGGGGTGCAATCGCTGCGATTTTGGGGTGCAGTCCCTGGGATTCTGGGGTGCAATTGCTGGGATTTTGGGGTGCAACCCCTGGGTTTTGGGGCTGTCCCCGCAGGAGCTGGAGCCGCCCATGGGGTCGCAGTTCGGCCCCGCGGCCCCGGTGACCATCGAGGTCCCTCTGGGGGCGCTGAGCCCGGGGGCGCTGCTGGGCCCGGCCGGGGCGCTGACCACCATCGACCAGTCCGAGCTGAGCTCGCAGCTGGGGCTGGGGCTGGGCGGGGCCGCGGCCACGCCCCCCGGCCCCGCCCCCGGCCCCGCCCCGGCCCCGCCCAGCCCCGAGCGGGGGCTGTCCCCGGCCCCCTCCCCCGCCGGCTCTCTGCAGGACGAGGAGCTCGACGACTTCCGCAGGGTGAGCTGAGAGAATCCCCCCAAAAAACCCAGGAGTGTCCCCAGAATTTAAAGTTTTAATTCTCCTTGGCGTTTTTAATTTTTGTTTTGGTTAAAATCCGTTTGATTCTCTTATTTTTCTTCATTTCTCTATTTGTTTTTCCTTGGTTTTACGTTGACACAACATTCTTCCATCAGTTACACCTTTCCTGCTTGGTATTTCCTCGACTTTTTCTCGTTTTTCCTGAAATTCTTTTTTTTTTTTTCTTAAAACTTCAAGCTTTTTCAGTTTGGAGTTTTCTTGGCTTACAATTTTTTTTCTCCCAAAGCGTTCCCAAATGTTGTAACTTTGCTGTAAAGTTTTTCCTAACTTTGAAACATTTTCTTAGATCCTTCTCAAATTCTAAAGTTCTCTCTCAAAATCCTCCCAGACCTGAAAATTTTGCTCTGAGGTTTTAATTTTTGTGGGTTTTTTCAAAATCTTCACGTTTCACGCCGAAGTAATTCTTAACCTTAAAATTTGCTCCAGAGACCTGTTTAAATTTTGAAAACTATTTCCAAGGCTTTTCTAAATATTAAACTCCTGCTTTAAAACTTCCCCAAACCCTAAATTTCCCTTCCAAAACTCCCCCCGAAAACCCGAAAACTCCCCAATTTTTTCGCACTTCTCCCCCCTCTCCAGCCGCCCGCGGCCGCTCCGTCCCCGCCGGCCCCGGTGGCCCCGGTGCCCCCCGTGGTGGCCGCCCCGGCGGCCGAGGCGCCGCGCCGGCCGAAGCCGCCCAAGAAGGCCAAGAAGAAGAAGGACCCCAACGAGCCGCAGAAGCCGGTGTCGGCCTACGCGCTCTTCTTCCGCGACACCCAGGCCGCCATCAAGGGCCAGAACCCCAACGCCACCTTCGGAGAGGTCTCCAAGATCGTGGCCTCCATGTGGGACTCGCTGGGCGAGGAGCAGAAGCAGGTGGGGGGGACGAGAACGGGGCCAAAAGCGGCAGGTTTGGGGCAGGAGACAACGGGCGGGGTGGGAGGGGCCGGAGGTGGAGGGGGGGAGCTGAAAGGTCGGGGAGGGAAGTGGGAAATTTGGGGGGGGGGGGAGGAAGATTTGGGTGGGAGAAGGCGGAAATTGGGGCGGGAGAAGACGAGTTTGGGAGGGAAGCGGAAAATTTGGGGGGGGAGAACAAAGATTTGGGTGGGAGAAGGAGAAAGGTGGGGAGGGAAGGGGAAAGTTGAGGAGAAAAAAACAAAGATTTGGGTGGGAGAAGGAGAAAGGTGGGGATGGAAGGGGAAAGTTGAGGAGAAGAAACGAAAATTTGGGTGGGAGAAGTCAAAAATTGGGGTGAGAGAGGGTGAAAGTGAAGAGGGAAGGCAAAAATTGGGGAGGGAAGCCAAAATTGGGGTGGGAGAAGGCGAATTTGGGAGGGAAGCAGAAAATTTGGGTGGGAGAAGGAAGATTTGGGTGGGAGAAGGAGAAAGGTGGGGAGGGAAGGGGAAAATTGAGGAGAAAAAACGAAAATTTGGGTGGGAGAAGTCGAAAATTGGGGTGGGAGAAGGTGAAAGTGAAGAGGGAAGCCAAAAATTGGGGAGGGAAGCCAAAACTGGGAAGGGAAGCCAAAATTGGGGTGGGAGAAGGTGAAAGGGAAGAGGGAAACCAAGAATTGGGGGGGGGAAACCAAAATTGGGGTGGGAGAAGGCGAATTTGGGAGGGAAGCAGAAAATTTGGGCGGGAGAACAAAGATTTGGGAGGGAGAAGGCGAAAGATGGGGAGGGAAGGGGAAAACTGAGGAGAAAAAACGAAAATTTGGGTGGGAGAAGTCAAAAATTGGGGTGAGAGAAGGTGAAAATGAAGAAGGAAACCAAGAATTGGGAAGAGAAGCCAAAATTGGGGAGGGAAGCCAAAATTGGGGTGGGAGAAGGCGAATTTGGGAGGGAAGCGGAAAATTTGGGTGGGAGAACAAAGATTTGGGTGGGAGCAGTCGAAAATTGGGGTGGGAGAAGGTGAAAACGAAGAGGGAAGCCAAGAATTGGGGGGAGGAAGCCAAAATTGGGGTGGGAGAAGGCGGAAATTGGGGCGGGAGAAGACGAATTTGGGAGGGAAGCGGAAAATTTGGGTGGGAGAATGCGAAAGATGGGGAGGGAAGGGGAAAATTGAGGAAAAAAATGAAGATTTGGGTGGGAGAAGTCGAAAATTGGGGTGGGAGAAGGCGAATTTGGGAGGGAACGTGAAAATTTGGGTGGGAGAAGGAAGATTTGGGTGGGAGAAGGCGAAAGGTGGGGAGGGAAGGGGAAAATTGAGGAGAAAAAACGAAAATTTGGGTGGGAGAAGTCAAAAATTGGGGTGGGAGAAGGTGAAAGTGAAGAGGGAAGCCAAAAATTAGGGAGGGAAGCCAAAATTAGGGTGGGAGAAGGTGAAAGGGAAGAGAGAAACCAAGAATTGGGGGGAGGAAGCCAAAATTGGGGTGGGAGAAGGCGAATTTGGGAGGGAACGTGAAAATTTGGGTGGGGAAGGTCAAAAATTGGGAGCGATGCTGAAAGTTTGGGTGGGAAAAGGCAAAAATTGGGGAGGGAACTCAAAATTAGGCAGGGGATTTAAGAATTGGGGATGGAACCCGGAAATTTGGGGCTGAGGATACCAAAATCGGGGCGGTTGAGGTGGAGGAACGTCAAGGGTGGAGGTCAAGGAGGGTGGAGAACCCAAACTGAGCTGGAAGAGCCCAAAATCCATGGAAAATTAAAAATATGGACAAAAAGGATCTTAGAACTGGGGGAAAGACCCCAAAATTGGGGGGTTTGGTGGTGGAGGTGGAGGAACGTCGACGCTGAGGAGCGCCAACGTTGAACGTCAAGGAACGAAGGGTTTGGAGACCCCAAAATTGGGTGGAAGAGCCCAAAACCCACCCAGAATTGAAGATGTGGAGGAAAACGGTCTCGAAATGGGGCGAGACCGTGAGATTTTGGGGTTTCCCCCCAAAACTGGAGGGTTTGGTGGAGTTTGAGGAACATCAACGTTGAGGAGCATCAACAAAGAGCTTGGGGACCCCCAAATCAGGCTGGATGACCCCAAAACTGCCTGGAAGCGGAAGGCACGGACTTGGGGCATCCCAAATTTTGAGGGGTTCGGGACAGCCCCAAAAATTCCCGTTCTTTGCCCCGTTTCTCCAGGTCTACAAGCGCAAGACGGAGGCGGCCAAGAAGGAATATCTGAAAGCGCTCACGGCCTACAAGGCGACCCTGGTACCCCAAAATCCTGGGGGGGGATGGGGGCAGGAATGGGGGAGGGGCCCTAAAATCGGGGGGGGGTGACCCCAAAAATGGGTGGGACCCCAAAAACGGGTGGGACCCCAAAAACTGGTGGGACCCCAAAAACGGGTGGGACTCCAAAAATGGGTGGGACCCCAAAAACGGGTGGGACCCCAAAAACGGGTGGGACCCCAAAACCGTGCGATTCTAAAATTGGGTGATTCTCAAATTAAGGGATTTTTTTTAATTGGGTGACCCCAAAAATCTCAAGATTTGGTATCCTTAAAACCAAGGGGGTGTTGACTCCACAAAAACGGCGGACCCAAAACCGGGGGAAATCGCCCTAAATTACCTTTTTTTTTGTTGTTTTTCCTCTCTTTTTTTTTTCCCCAATTTTTCCAGACCTCCACGGACACCCCGGAGCCCGACCCCTCCCCCACCCCTCCCCCCGCCGCCGCCCCTCCCTCCACCTCCCCTCCCCCCCCCACGCCCTCGCCCCCCTCGGCGCCCACCCCCCCCCAGCCTGCCCCGGCCCCGCCCCCTCCGGCCATCACCAAAATCCTCATCCCCAAGCAGATGCTGCCCCCGAATTTGGGGGGCACCGCCGGGGGGCCGGCGGGGGCCGGCGGCGGCGGCGGCGGCGTGGTCACGGTCATCCCGGCGGCCGTGGTGGCCTCCCCCAGGCCGGGCGCTCCGGCCGCGGGTCCCCGGTCGGTGCTGGCCGCCGCGGCCGCCGCCCTGCCCCGCCTGCAGCCCCCGCCCCTGCAGCAGATGCCCCCCCAGAACCCCGGGGGCGCGGCCCCGCCGAACCCCCCGCCCCAAATCGCGGTGCTGCACCCGCCCCCGCCCCCTCCCCCGCTCCAGGCCATGCAGGCCCCCCCCAAAATCCGCAACCCGCCCCCGCTGCACATCAAGATCCTGCCCCCCCTGCACATCCTGCCCCCCGCCCCCCCGCAGCCCCTGCCGCAGCCCCAAAACCAGACCCCGACCCCAAATCCCTCCCCCGCTGCCAGCGGGGGGGTCCCGGGGGGCGTCCCGGGGACCCCCCAGAGCCAGGAGGACGTGGAGATGATCGGGGGGGACGTGGTGCCCGAGGTGAGGGGTGGGGGGAGGGGCTGGGAGGGATTTGGGGGGTGCTGGAGGTGACAAAAAGGGGGGTTTGGGGGGGATAGGAGGGGGTTTGGGGGGGATAGAAGGGGGTTTGGGGGGGATAGGAGGGGGTCTGGGGGGGATAGGAGGGGGTTTGGGGGGATAGAAGGGGGTCTGGGGGGTCCTGGAGGTGACAAAAAGGGGTTTGGGGGGGATAGGAGGGGGTCTGGGGGGTCCTGGAGGTGATAAAAAGGGGTTTGGGGGGGATAGGAGGGGGTTTGGGGGGGATAGAAGGGGGTCTGGGGGGTCCTGGAGGTGACAAAAAGGGGTTTGGGGGGGATAGGAGGGGGTTTGGGGGGGATAGAAGGGGGTCTGGGGGGGATAGGAGGGGGTCTGGGGGGTCCTGGAGGTGACAAAAAGGGGTTTGGGGGGGATAGAAGGGGGTCTGGGGGGTCCTGGAGGTGACAAAAAGGGGGTTTGGGGGGGATAGGAGGGGGTCTAGGGGGTCCTGGAGGTGACAAAAAGGGGTTTGGGGGGGATAGGAGGGGGTCTGGGGGGGCCTGGAGGTGACAAAAAGGGGTTTGGGGGGGATAGGAGGGGGTCTGGGGGGTCCTGGAGGTGACAAAAAGGGGGTTTGGGGGGATAGGAGGGGGTCTGGGGGGTCCTGGAGGTGACAAAAAGGGGTTTGGGGGGGATAGGAGGGGGTCTGGGGGGGCCTGGAGGTGACAAAAAGGGGTTTGGGGGGGATAGGAGGGGGTCTGGGGGGTCCTGGAGGTGACAAAAAGGGGTTTGGGGGGATAGGAGGGGGTCTGGGGGGTCCTGGAGGTGACAAAAAGGGGTTTGGGGGGGATAGGAGGGGGTCTGGGGGGGCCTGGAGGTGACAAAAAGGGATTTGGGGGGGATAGAAGGGGGTCTGGGGGGGATAGGAGGGGGTCTGGGGGGTCCTGGAGGTGACAAAAAGGGGTTTGGGGGGGATAGGAGGGGGTCTGGGGGCGACCGAGGAGAATTTGGGGGGGAGCTGAGGGGGTTTGGAGGGTCTGGGAGGGGATAAAAGGGGAATTGGGGGAGGTTTTGGGGGGGACCCAGGTGGGTTTGGGGGGTCCTGAGAGGATTTGGGGAGATTTGGAGGGGGGCACGGGGTGGGTTTAAGTCCTGAACACCTGAAACTCCGTTTATTTTTTATTGGTTTTGTGTTCAAAACACATAAAAATTCCGGTTTTTAATCGTTTTAAGTCCAAAACCCAAAAATCTCAGCTTCTTTCTACTAACTGTAACTTCAAAATACCTCAAATTCCAAGACATTTTACCCAAATTCCCGCCCCGACTTCCAAAGCCACAGAGGTTCCTCGAACTCCCCGTTCCCCCAAAAACCCCAAAAGCGCCGTTTTTCTCCCCAAGGTGGAGTCCCCCCCGCAGGTGGAGCTGGTGGCCGAGTCCCCGGTGGCGGCCGAGTCGCCCCGGAGCCGCTGCGTCCGCGCCGGCTGCGAGAACCCCCCGGTGGCCAGCGGCGACTGGGACGAGGAGTTCTGCAGCAGCGAGTGCCTGGTCCGCCACTGCCGGTGAGATTTTTGGGGCGATTCCGCCCGATTTCGGGATTCCCAGCGGGAAGTCGGGAGTCCTTTTTTTTTTTTTTTTTTTTTTTTTTTTTTTTTTTTTTTACCGAAATCCCCCGTTTTCTCGCGCCTTTAGGGACGTTTTCCTGGCCTGGCTCGCCGCCCGCAACGCCGGGAACAGCGTGGTCTTCGTCAAGTGAGGCGCCCCCAAAAATTGGGGGAGTTTGGGACGAGTTTTGGGGGTCCCCCCGCCGGAATTGGGGACGGTTGGTATTAAAGGGGCGGTGGAGGAGTTTGGTTTGGTGTGGTTTTGGTTTTTTTTTTTTTTTTGAGGAGTTTTGCCCCAAAAACGGCGTGTGAATGATGGGTGTTTCCAAAAATCTTATTTCCGTCTCAAAGAAATTGCTCTTTTGGAACCCAAAACACCCCAGCTGAATCTCAGAAGTTGCGTTGGAATCCCAAAAAATTGGTCTTTATACCTCAATAAAAATCCCTTTTAAGCCCCAAAAATCCACTTTGAACCCAAAGAACCCCATGTGAATTCAGGGAATCACCTTCATACCCCAAAACTTCCCATTTAACTCCCAAAATACCCCGTGAACCTCAAAAATTACCTCTACACCTTAAAGTTCCCCCAAAATATCCGCCAAAACCTCCTTTGAACCCCTCAAAATCCCCTTTGATCCCCAAAAATCCATCTTTGTACCCCAAAAACCTCCTTGAAATGGTAAAAATAATTTCTTTACCCCAAAAATCCCTGCAAAAAATCCCATTTGGGCACCGAAAATCGCTTTTTAACCCCCAAAATCTAACTTTATACCCTTCAGAACCTCAAATATCTTCTTAAACCCCAAAAATCAGATAAACCATAAATCTGCGCTGTTTTTTCCTGCTTTTTTTCAACCTTGAGACCCATTTCCCACCTTTTTGCCCCCACAAAACACTCCAGGTTTTTCCTCCAGCGCCAACACTGAATTCTTTACTTCCACCCCACTCCAAACCCCAAAAAACTCCTAAAAAAAAAAAAAAAACAAAACCCCAAAACCCCCCCAAAATCACATATTTTTGGGCTTGGAGATGATGCCGTCGGGGTAGTGCTGCTTGAACTGCGCCACCACGTCGGGGTCCAGGAGGTGAATCCCGTCCAGCTGGTTCCCCAGAGTGATCCTGAAAAACCCCAAAATCCGCATCAAACCTCCAAAAACCCCGAACCCGCCTGGAAAAGGAGCCCCCCAAAAAAAGCGGGATTTTGGTACCAGTTGGGCTGGACGTTGTGGGGGCGGCCGAAAAGTTCGATTTTCCGCGTGCCCGGCGAGAGCCGCTCGATCATCCCGTAGATCTCGTCGGGTTTGTGGCTGGTGGAGCGAACCTGGGGGCGAAAGCGGCGATTTTGGGGGGAAATCCGGCGTTTTTCGCCTTTCCCCGAGGCGGTTCCGTCGCTTTTCACCGTTTTGGGAAGAGATTTGCCCGTTTTCCTGTGGTTTGTGAGGCGATTCTTCCATTTCCCACCGTTTTCTGAAACGGCTTTCTCATTTCCTGCCATTTTTTGAGGTATTTTTTCCTATTTTCTGAGTTAATTCCCTCATTTTTTCTCATTTTCTGAGGTAACTTCCTCTTTTCCCGCCCTTTTCTGAGGTGATTCCCTCATTTTTCCCCATTTTATGAGGTAACTTCCTCTTTTTCTGCCCTTTTCTGAGGTGATTCCCTCATTTTTCCCCATTTTCTGCGCTGATTTTCTCATTTCCTGCTCTTTTATGAGGTAATTCCCTCATTTTTTTTCATTTTCTGAGGCAATTTTCTCATTTCTTGCCCTTTTCTGAGGTAACTCCCTAATTTTTTCTCATTTTCTGCATTGATTTTCTCATTTCCCGCCCTTTTCTGAGGTGATTCCCTCATTTTTCCCCATTTTCTGAGGTAACTTCCTCTTTTCCCCCCCTTTTCTGAGGTGATTCCCTCATTTTTCCCCATTTTCTGCGCTGATTTTCTCATTTCCTGCTCTTTTATGAGGTAATTCCCTCATTTTTTTTCATTTTCTGAGGCGATTTTCTCATTTCCCGCCCTTTTCTGAGGTGATTCCTTCATTTTTCCCCATTTTCTGCGCTGATTCTCTCATTTCCTGCCCTTTTCTGAGGTAATTCCCTAATTTTTTCTCATTTTCTGCACTGATTTTCTCATTTCCCGTCCTTTTCTGGGGTGATTCCTTCATTTTTCCCCATTTTCTGTGCTGATTCTCTCATTTCCTGCCCTTTTCTGAGGTGATTCCCTCACTTTCCCTATTTTCTGAGGCCATGCTCACATTTCACCCCGATTTTTGTAGAAAACCCTTTCACTTATTCAATTTCCTGAACAAAATTCCTTCTTTTTTCTCTGTTTTCTCACCATTCCCTCATTTCCCCCCCATTTTTTTCCCCACAATCCCTTCATTTTATTGTTCTTCAGGCCCACAGGGGGCCCTGCAGATTTAGGGTTTAACCCCCCTGGGTTTTGGGATCGAATCCCCAGATTTTGGATTGAACTCCCCTGGATTTTGGGGTTGATTTTTCCTTGCGGGGATTTTGGGTTGAAATCCCCGGGATTTGGGGGGGTCTCACCTCGGCCACGATGACGTCACAATCCAGGCCCCGGTTGAAGCCTTGGGGGTTCCCCTTCACCCCCACCTGTGAGAGGGGCACATTTGGGGAGGGGGGGGGAAGGTCCTGGAACCTCAAAATCCACCCCAAAGACCCCCCAAAATCCCCTAAACCTGCCCCCAAGACACCCAAAACCCGTTCCAGGACCCTCAAAACCCACACAACAACCCCCCCAAAATTCCCAAAACCCGCCCCAAGACCCCCAAAATGCCCTAAACCCACCCCAGCACCCCAAAATCCCCCTCTATTGGAGCCCTCAGGCCCCAAATACACCACAAGACCCCCAAAATCCCCTTCAGGACCCTCCCACCACCCCAAAATCCCCTTTTTTTTCCTCTCCCGCCATCCCAAAAATCCCATTTATCCTCCTCCCCACCCCCCAAACTCCCCCCGTTCCCCGTCCCCGGGGTCCCGGGAGGGTTTTTGGGGACGCCCCAGGTTTGGGGTGGCCCCGTACCAGGCAGTGCTCCTTGCCGTGGTTCAGCCAGTGCCCCGTGCGCCCCGTCCGGATAATTCGCTGTAATTGGTTGGTTTTCACCCAAATTATCTCGTCCACGCGCTCGTACCTGGATGGGGCGGGGATTTGGGGGGGTCTCGGGGGGATTTGAGGGGGTTTTGTGGGGGTTTTAAGGGGTCGGGAGTTCCCCCAAAACTCACCCCCAGAGGTTGAGGCATTCGCGGCCCAGCTCCATGGCCCTGGAATGGGGGCAAAATGGGGGAATTAGGGGGCAAAACTGGGATTTTGGGGGGGAAATCGGGATTTGGGGCGGGCCCCGATGGATTTGAGGGAGTTCCCGATTGATTTGGGGTGAATCCTAATGGGTTTGGGGAGGACCACGGTGGGTTTTGGGGTCACGATGGGTTTGGGGTGAATCCCGACGGGTTTGGGGTGAATCCCCAAGGATTTGGGGGTGAGTCCCGATGGATCTGGGGTCCCCCCTCACCTGCCGGTGACCCAGAGGAAGAGGAAGCCCTCGTCCTGCAGCACCGGGATGTTGAGGCGCCGCATTTCGTCGTCCGTCAGGGTCCCGTAGGGCAGCTCCATGTGGATGTCCCAGGGCGGGTCCGCCATGACCACGGCGAACTTGCCCAGGATGGACACGTCCAGGTAGCGGATGTCGCAGCAGATCCACTGGGAAACGGGGGAAAAAACGGGGAGAAACGGGGGGGGATTCCGGTCAAAAATGGTAAAATCGCCTCAGAAAATGGCGGAACCGCCTCAGGAAATGGCGGGAAACAGAATCGCCTCAGGAAATGGCGGAACCGCCTCAGGAAATGGCGGGAAACAGAATCGCCTCAGGAAATGGCGGAACCGCCTCAGGAAACGGCGGGAAACTGAACTGCCTCAGGAAATGGCGGGAAACGCCTCAGGAAATGGCGGGAAACGGAATCGCCTCAGGAAATGGCGGGAAACGCCTCAGAAAATGGCGGGAAACAGAATCGCCTCAGGAAATGGCGGGAAACGGAATCGCCTCAGGAAATGGCGGGAAACGCCTCAGAAAATGGCGGGAAACGGAATCGCCTCAGAAAATGGCGGGAAACGCCTCAGAAAATGGCGGGAAACGGAATCGTCTCAGGAAATGGCGGGAAACGCCTCAGGAAATGGCGGGAAACGGAATCGCCTCAGAAAATGGCGGGAAACGGAACCGCCTCAGGAAATGGCGGGAAACGGAATCGCCTCAGGAAACAGCGGGAAACGGAATCACCTCAGGAAATGGCGGGAAACGCCTCAGAAAACGGTGGGAAACGGAATCGCCTCAGGAAACGGTGGGAAACGAGAGAATTGCGTCAAAAAGTGCTGAAGTAACCTCAGAAATCAGCAGCATCGCCTCAAAACTGGTGGGAAATACCTCAAAAACGGTGAGAAACGAGGGGGATCACCTCAGGAAGTGGGGGGGGGAACGAGGGAATCGCCTCTAGAAATGGTGGGAAGTGGGAGAAGTGCCTGACAAAGCGGCACAACCACCTCAAAAAAGGTGGGAAACGGGGGAATTGCCTCAGAAAACACTGAGAAATGGCAGAATTGGCACATAAAACAGTAAATAAATAAACTGCTTCAAAAAAGCAGAGCCGTCAGGAAAAAAAAAAAAAAAAACGGCGTAAAGCAGGAAATCCCCTCGGGGAAAGCAGGGAAATAAAGGAACCGTCCCCAAAAAACGGCGAGAAACGAACGGATCCCGAACGCGAGCGAAAACAAGGGAACGCCGCCAACAAACTCCCGCGGGTTTTTTTTCCCCTCCGGAATTCCTCCGGTAAAGGGACGTTACCTGGGGCGGGAAGAGGCGGTCGGCGCCGGCGTCCGGCGGCGGCCCCCGGGGCAGGTCCGGGGGCGGGGAGCGGTCGCGCGGCCGCGCCCGGGTGGGGCTGCGCGGGGGAGTGACGGCGCAGGCGTCGATCTCGTAGTGGACGTACTTGCAGGTGTCCATGTGGAAGCAGGTGTTGAGGAAGGAGCAGTCGCCCAGCGACTCGTCCGTGTGCTTGTTGATGATGCGCCTGGCGGGGGGGAAGCGGGAATTCGGGAGAAATTCCGTGTTTTTTGAAGGTCCGGGGCGGGGATTCGGGGGGGGGGGGGGGGGGGTGGATTCCATCTTTCTCGAAGATTTGGGGAGAAATTAGGAGGAATTCCGTGTTTTTTTGAAGATTCGGGGCGGGGATTTGGGGGGGATTCCACGTTTCTCAAAGATTTGGGGAGAAATTCCATGTTTCTCGAAGATTTGGGGGGAATTCCACGTTTCTCAGAGATTGGGGGGTGAAATTCGGGAGAAATTCCATGGTTTTCGAGGATTCGGGGCGGGGATTTGGGGGGAATTCCATCTTTCTCGAAGATTTGGGGAGAAATTAGGAGGAATTCCATGTTTTTTTGAAGATTCGGGGTGGGATTTGGGGGGGATTCCACGTTTCTCAAAGATTTGGGGGTGAAATTCGGGAGAAATTCCATGGTTTTTGAGGATTCGGGGTGGGGATTTGGGGGGAATTCCATCTTTCTCGAAGATTTGGGGAGAAATTAGGAGGAATTCCATGTTTTTTTGAAGATTCGGGGTGGGGATTTGGGGGGGATTCCACGTTTCTCAAAAATCCGGGCTGAAATTCGGGAGAAATTCCATGTTTTTTGAAGATTCGGGGAGGGGATTTGGGGGGAATTCCGCGTTTCTCAAAAATCCGGGCTGAAATTCGGGAGAAATTCCATGTTTTTTGAAGATTCGGGGAGGGGATTTGGGGGGGAATTCCGCGTTTCTCAAAAATCCGGGCTGAAATTCGGGAGAAATTCCATGTTTCTCGAAGATTCGGGGCGGGGATTCGGGGGGGGGATTCCATCTTTCTCGAAGATTCGGGGAGAAATTAGGAGGAATTCCGTGTTTTTTTGAAGATTCGGGGCGGGGATTTGTGGGGAGTTCCATGTTTCTCAAAGATTTGGGGAGAAATTCCATGTTTTTCGAAGATTCGGGGGGAATTCCACGTTTCTCGAAGATTGGGGGGTGAAATTCAGGAGAAATTCCATGGTTTTCGAGGATTCGGGGCGGGGATTTGGGGGGAATTCCATCTTTCTTGAAGATTTGGGGAGAAATTAGGAGGAATTCCATGTTTTTTGAAGATTCGGGGTGGGGATTTGGGGGAAGTTCTATGTTTCTCAAAGATTTAGGGAGAAATTCCATGTTTTTCGAAGATTTGGGGTGGGAATTTAGGGGGGATTCCACGTTTCTCAAAGATTTGGGGGTGAAATTCGGGAGAAATTCCCTGTTTTTTGAGGATTCAGGGCGGGGATTTGGGGGGGATTCCATCTTTCTCAAAGATTTGGGGTGAAATTCGGGAGAAATTCCATGGTTTTTGAGGATTCGGGGCGGGGATTTGGGGGGAATTCCACGTTTCTCAAAGATTTGGGGGTGAAATTCGGGAGAAATTCCATGTTTTCTCGAACATTCAGGGCAGGGATTTGGGGGGAATTCCATCTTTCTCGAAGATTGGGGGGTGAAATTCGGGAGAAATTCCATGTTTTTCGAGGATTCGGGGTGGGGATTTGGGGGGAATTCCGCGTTTCTCAAAAATCCGGGCTGAAATTCGGGAGAAATTCCATGTTTCTCGAAGATTCGGGGAGAAATTAGGAGAAACTCCATGTTTTTTTGAAGATTCGGGGCGGGGATTTGGGGGGAATTCCATCTTTCTCAAAGATTTGGGGAGAAATTCGGGAGAAATTCCATGTTTTTTTTAAGATTCGGGGTGGGATTTCGGAGGAATTCCATGTTTCTCAAAGATTCGGGGTGAAATCTCAAAAGCCAGGAATAAAAAAAAAACCACAAAATTGAGACAAAAAAATCCGTGAAATCCTGGGTAGAGACCGTAAATCCACGGGTAAAAACCACAAAACCGTGGATGAAAATCACGGCACCGTGACGTCGTAAATTAAAATCGTTAAATTACAAATAAAATCTCTAAAATCCTGGATAAGGCCGTGACTAAAAATCGCGGATGGAAGAGCAGAACGCGTAACCCCGACACAACCGCGCAACGAAACCCCCCGAAATCCCGGATAAACCCCCCCCCACACACCAAAATCCTGGCTCAATCCCACGAAATCCCGACCGGAACGGCGCCGACTGACCGGAAGTGGAGCTTGCGGCAGGGCCGGTCGGCGCCGGAGGCCTTCACGCACTCCTCCTTGGTGCCGTGGTCGCAGAACTCCTGCACCTGCGCGCGGCCCCGCGAGCGGAACTTCTCCACGATGGATTGCTCCTTGGCCGTCGTGGTGTTCAGCAGCTCCAGGATCTCCTGGCTCACCTGAGGCGGCGGCGGCGGCGGCGACGGACAGCTTGGAGCCGCCGTGAGGCTCCGCCCACCTCCCCGAGGCTCCGCCCACCTCCCTGAGGTTCCACCAATCCCCTTGAGGCTCCGCCCACCTGCCTAAAGCTCCACCAATCCCCTTGAAGCTCCACCAATCCCCTTGAGGCTCCGCCCACCACTGTGAGATTCCACCAATCCCCTTGAGGCTCCGCCCACCATCGTGAGGCTCCGCCCATCTCCTTAAGGCTCCACCAATCCCCTTGAGGCTCCGCCCACCTCCCTGAGACTCCACCCATCATCTTTAGACCCCTCCCACCATCTTTAAGCTCCACCCACCTCCTTGTGGCCCCTCCCACCATCTTTAAACTCCACCCACCACCCCAAGGCCACACCCACCTTCTTTAGACCCCTCTTAGCATCTTTAGGCTCCACCCACCACTTTTAGACTCCACCCACCACCTTTAGGCTCCACCCACCGCTTTTAGGCTCCACCCACCACCTTTAGACTCCATCTCAATGCCCCGCCTGCATCTTTAGGCTCCACCCACCACCCCAAGGCCCATCTTTAGACCCACCCACCATCTTTAGACCCCTCTTAGCATCTTTAGGCTCCACCCACCACCTTTAGACTCCACCCACCACCCCAAGGCCACATCTGCCATCTTTAGACCCCTCCCTGCATCTTTACACTCCACCCACCGCCTTTAGGCTCCACCCACCACCTTTAGGCTCCACCCATCACCTTGAGATTCCACCCACCACCTTTAGGCTCCACCTACCACCCCAAGGCCACACCCACCTTCTTTAGACCCCTCTTAGCTTTAGACTCCACCCACCACTTTTAGACTCCACCCACCACTTTTAGGCTCCACCCACCACCTTTAGGCTCCACCCACCACTTTTAGACTCCACCCACCACCCCAAGGCCACACCCACCATCTTTAGACCCCTCTTAGCTTTAGACTCCACCCACCGCCTTTAGACTCCATCTCAATGCCCCGCCCACATCTTCAGGCTCCACCCACCACCTTGTAACCCCACCCACCACCATGAAGCTCCGCCCACCCCCTTTAGACCCCGCCCACTTCTTTTAGGCCCCACCCACTGCTTTTAGACCCCACCCACCACCTTTAGGCCCCACCCAAACTTCGGCCCCACCCACCTTAGCCCCGCCCACCCCCGCTCCAGCCCCGCCCACCTTCTTGCTCTGCTGCTCCTTGGTGGACTGCTGGCTCAGCAGGCTCTCGATCTCCAGGTCCACGTCCGACGCCGCCGCCCGCCGCGACTTCTTGGCCTCCTTCCCCTCCCCCGCCGCCCCCCCCGCCCCTCCCCCGCCCCCGCCGCCCCCCGCCCCTCCCCCCGCGCCGCCGTCCTGCTCCGCCCGCCTCTTCTCGGCCGCCACCACGCCGGTCATGGCCGAGAGCTTGGAGTGGTCGGCGAAGGTGACCAGCGTGGGGCCGTCGTGCAGCAGCCCCCGGCGCACCTCGATCAGCTCCTGCGCCGCGAACTTGTGCAGGAGGCTCTCCACGGCCCGCAGCGTCACCTGCGCGTCGCCCTGCGGGGCGTCGGCGCTCGTTTTGGGGGGCTCCTCCTGGGCTTTCGGGGTTTTGTGCGGTTCGGGAGGGAATTACGGGAAAATCCGGGATCGCCTTTCCAGGATTTCGGGGACCCCCCCCCCCCCCCGACCCCATTTCCTCTCCCCTGCGCCTGAATTTGAGCGCTTTTGGGATTGTTTTGGGGGATTTCCGAGGGAATTTCGGGGCATTGGGGTGGATTTTGAGATCCGGGAGGGTGGGGACAGCGGGGTGGGCACCTGGGCACACCTGGAAGGACCGGGAGGAACTGGGAGCGGGGCCTGGGGGGGATTTGGAGCGGGGGCCACCCATGTCCCCACTCCCAGGTGTGCACAGGTGTGGCCTGGGCGCGTCCCCAGCCCCAGGTGAGCACATCCCCAACCCCAGGTGTGCCCCCAGCCCCAGGTGAGCTCATCCCCCAGCCCCAGGTGCATCCCCAGCCCCAGGTGAGCTCATCCCCCAGCCCCAGGTGTGCCCCCAGCCCCAGGTGAGCTCATCCCCCAGCCCCAGGTGTGCCCCCAGCCCCAGGTGAGCTCATCCCCCAGTCCCAGGTGTGCCCCCAGCCCCAGGTGAGCTCATCCCCCAGCCCCAGGTGTGCCCCCAGCCCCAGGTGAGCTCATCCCCCAGCCCCAGGTGTGCCCCCAGCCCCAGGTGAGCTCATCCCCCAGTCCCAGGTGTGCCCCCAGCCCCAGGTGAGCTCATCCCCCGGCCCCAGGTGTGCCCCCAGCCCCAGGTGAGCTCATCCCCCGGCCCCAGGTGTGCCCCCAGCCCCAGGTGAGCTCATCCCCCAGCCCCAGGTGTGCCCCCAGCCCCAGGTGAGCTCATCCCCCGGCCCCAGGCGCGTCCCCGGCCGTCCCCTACCCCGGCGATGGCGGCGCGGATGGCGCCGGCGTCGGTGGGCAGCGGCAGGGCCAGGTCGGACAGGTGCAGCAGCAGCCGCCGCTCCAGCGCCGGGTCCGGCTCCGACGGCTCCCCCGGGACCCCCTCGGGACCCCCGGGTGGGGAGGGGGCGCCCGTGGGGGCGGGGCCGAGCGAGGACGCGCCCCCGGAGGCGGGGCCTGGCGGGGCGGGGCCCGCGGGGGCGGGGCTGCAGGTGCGGGGGGGCGTGGCCAGGGAGAGGTCATGGCGGGGGTCTGTGAGGGGGGAGAGCAGCCTAATTAACCCCGAATTATTAATTAGCCCCCCCCAACTCGTAATTAACCCCCCCACTCTTAATTAGCGCACCGCTTCTAATTACATGCAAGCCCCTAGTTAGTCTCCAAACTCTCATTAAACCCCACCCCTTCGTTAATTCCTAGTCTCTAGTCAGTGACCCCTCATTAACCCCTGACCCCTCATTAACCCTTAGTCCCTAATTAATCCTTAGCTCCTAATTAACCTCAACCCCCCCCCAGTTAGCCCCCAACCTTTAATCAACCCCTCACCCCCCCTCCCCTCATTAACCCCCCCAATTAGCCGCAGACCCCAATAAATCCCCAACCCTTATCAACTCCTGCCACCCCCGCCCCCTCATTAACCGCCCTAATTAACCCTTGACCCCTCATTAACCCCGCCCGCCCCCCCCCCGCGCTCTCACCGGTCCCTCCGAGCGGGTCCTGCTTCCTGCGACGCTGCAGCCGCTCGCGGAGCGAGTCCAGCTGCTTCTTGTGCGCCTGGATCGAGCTCCACGTGTCCGACATGGCCCCGCCGGCTCCGATCGCGACCCTGTCGCGACAGGGACCGGCCGCGACCCTCCCGCTCCCGCGCCGGGCCCGCGCCGCCTCACGCCGCCGGAAGCGGAAGTTCCCGGGGGCGCCGTGAAGCCGCCGCCGCCATCTTGAGTGTGGGCAGCTCCTTGGTTTCCACGGCGGCCGCCGCCATTTTGAGAGCGGGCAGCACCCTCCCCGACAATTCCCATGACAACCGGAGGCTTTTTAAAACCGGGAAATTCCCGGCGTGCCGTTTCCACGGCAACCGAGCAGGCGGCACTTCGAAACCGGGCCCTTCCCGGCGTTTTATTGCCAGAGAAACCGGCGGCATTGCGAGCGCAGGCCGCGCCTCAGTGAGGGCACAGCGGCCCCCGCCGCCATCTTTAAACAGGGCATTTCCCGCGTCCCGTTACCACGGCAACGCGCGCCATTTTCGGCCCGCCCCTCTGAGGGCGCCGTGGCAACGGCCGCCATTTTGCGTATGGGCAAGACCCCCCCACGCAGTTGCCATGGCAACCGCCGCCATTTTCACACCGGGCACTTCCCGCGTTCCGTTTCCACGGCAACCGCCGCCATTTTGCGCGCCGGCCCCGCCCCTTTGAGGGCGCCGCCATCTTTGTTGAGGGCGGCGCCATTTTCTGACCCCGCTTTTGGGGGGATTCCTCTGATTTTTGGGGGTCTCGCTTTTTTCCCGCGGCTCCCCCAAATCCCTCTCCTTTCCCCCGCCCCCAAATCACACACGGGAGACAGCAGGGGCATGGGAGGGGGGGGGGGGTCAGCAAAGGGCTTTAATCGGCCTCTACATGGGGAGGGGGGGGAGGAGATTTGGGGGGTCGCAGGGAAATTTTGGGGGTCCCGATGGGAATTTTGGGGTCCCCCCCCCCAATTCCTAATCTACTCCCCCGAAGTTTCGGGGTCCCCCTTGTCGCCAGCGGGGGTCGAGGTCCGGTTTGGGGGCACCTAAAGGGGGGAAAAAATGGGGGGGGTGTCAATGCCTTGGGGGGGCCCCAAAAAACGCCTCGTTTTTGGCTTCCCCCTAATTTTGGGGTCCCTCTGGAATTTTGGGATCCCTCCCCCCCGCTCACCTCCCCTCCTCCATCCGGGTCCTCGGGGTCTCCCGGCATTTCGGGGGGGTCTGTCCCCTCCATTTCTTCTTCCTCATCCTCCTCTTCCTCCTGCACCTCCCCCAGCCCCCCCAAATTTGGGGCCCCGCCCGGATTTTGGGGGTCCCGGTGCCCCCCGGCGTGGGCCCGGCCGCGCCCGCACACCTGGCACAGGTGGGGACGCCCCGAAGCCGGAGAATTCCTGCCCAAAATCGGGGGGTTCCCGCCCAGGATTGGGCAATTCCCGCCCGAATTCGGAGAGTTCCCGCCCAGAACCGAGGGATTCCCGCCCAAATTCGGAGAGTTCCCGCCCAAAACCGAGGGATTCCCGCCCAAATTCGGAGCGTTCCCGCCCAAAACCGAGGGATTCCCGCCCAAATTCGGAGCGTTCCCGCCCAGAACCGAGGGATTCCCGCCCGAAATCGCGGGATTCCCGCCCAAAACCGCCCCGGGAATGTTCCGGAAGCTCCCCTGGCAGGAGGGGGAGGGGCAGGAGGGCGGAAGTTCCGGGAATTCCAATTTTTCCACCAATTCCTGCAGCTTGGAGGTCTCGGAGGGGGCGGGGCCGGGCGGGCGCAGGAGGAGGAGCTTGGGGAAGGGGGCGGGGCTTGGTTTGACCTCTTGACCCCCCGGGCCGGGCAGGGGGGGCGTGGCCGGAGGCTGGGGGGGGTCGGTCACTTCCGGGGGGACCTGTGGGGTGACCAGAGAGATGCAGGTGACCCCAGCCTTGACCCTGTGACCACCCAGAGTGACCACCCAGAGTGACCACCCAGAGTGACCACCTGACCCCAACTCCGACCCGCTGAGCCCAACCTCACCCGCCGACCCCCCGGCGACCTCTTGACCCGGCCTTGACCTGTCCGTCCCCACTGACCACCGGCCCTAACCGTGACCCGCTGCCCCCAACACTGACCCCCCACTGACCCCCCACTGACCCATCAACCCCTCACCTCAGCCACAGCCCCGCCCTTGACCATCACCCCCCTCCCTTAACCCACGGACCCCCAGCGCTGACCCACTGACCGCTCGCCCCCTCACCTCCGCCCTCGGCGCTCCCCCGCCGCCGTCTCCGTCCCCCCGGCGCGGCGCCGGGCCCCTCTCGCGGTGCCGCCGCAGGTGCACCTTGAGGTTGCCGCGGGTGGTGAAGCGGCCGCCGCAGAGGTCGCAGCGGAACGGCCGCTCGCCCGTGTGCGAGCGCAGGTGGATCTGCCGCGCGCTGGCGCTGCCGAACGGCTTCCCGCAGAACCCGCAGCCGTGCCGGGGCCCCGCGGCGCTCGGGGGGCGCGGCGGGGCCGGCCGCGGGGCCAGCGGCGACGGGGAGCCCAACGGCGGCAACGCCGGGGCCAACGGTGGCGACGAACCCAACGTTGACCCCAACGTTGACCTCGAACCCAACGTTGAACCCAACGATGGCGAAGAACCCAACGTTGACCTCGAACCCAACGTTGAACCCAACGATGGCGACGAACCCAACGTTGACCCCAACGTTGACCTCGAACCCAACGTTGAACCCAACGATGGCGACGAACCCAACGTTGACCCCAACGTTGACCTCGAACCCAACGTTGAACCCAACGATGGCGAAGACCCCAACGTTGACCTTGAACCCAACGAAGACCCCAACGATGACGAAGAACCCAACGCCGACCCCAACGCCGCCGCCGAGCCCAACGACGACGTCGACCCCAACGACGACCCCAACGTGGAGGCCAACGACGTCATGGAGCCCAGCGTGGACGCCAAGGCCACGGCGATGCCGGAGCGCTGCGGCTTGGGGAAAGGCGGGAAGAGCAGGAAGTGGGGGCCCGGGGGGGGCTTCTGGGGCGGCCGCGGCGGCTCCAGCGCCCCCAGCAGCAGCAGCTGGCGGCAGATGTCCTGGGTCAGCTGCATCTGGAGCAGCTGGCGCTGGTGCAGCTGCCGCAGCTCCTCCAGGATCAGCCGCAGCTCCGGCGGCGCCGGCGCGGGCGGCGCCATGGGCGGGGGAGGGGAGGGGGCTAGCGGGGAGGGTGGGGAGGGGGCGGCGGGGGCTGGGGGGAGGGGGGAGAGAGAGAGGGAGGTTAGGGTGGCGAAACCTCAAAATCAACGCTTTTCAGCCCGAAATTGCCGTTGTTTTGTCCACAATTACCATTTTTTTTCCACCGAAAGTTACCATAATTCACCCCAAAACTTCCACTGCTGCCCCAAAACCGTGGTTATTCACCCACAACTTGCTGTTATCTGTCCCCAAAATAAAAGCTTCGGCCACAAATCGTCATCGTTCGCCTCAAAATCCCCACTTTTCACCCCAAAATTGCTGTTGTTCCCCGCAGAATCGGGTTTACCCTCCCCAAAATTGGCATTTCTCACCCCAAGTTTGTCGTCACTACCCCAAACCTGTCGTCGTTTGCCCCAGAATTATCGCATTTCACCCAGAATTCCCATTATCCTCCAGAACGCCACCAAAATTCCCATCCAAAAATCGTAACCGGCCCCTAAAGCCACGTTTATCCCCCAAAAATGACATTAATCCCCAAAAAAAGCATATTCCCCAAAATATGCCAAGTATCCCCCCCAAATTACTGTTATCCCCCTGAATTCCCCATTATTCCCCCAAAAGCTCCTTTTTTCAACCAAATCCCCTCAAACACCCTCAAATCCTTCTTTCCCCCCCCCAAAAAAAACCTTTTTCTCCAAAAATCCCCATTTTCCCCCCAAAATCCCCATTTCCCCCCCTAAATCCCCTTCCAAACTTCTCTTTTCCCCAAAAAAATCCCTTTTCCCTCCAAACCCCCCTCAAACACCCCAAATCCCCCTTTTTATCCCCAAAAATCCCCTTTTTTCCCCAACCAAACCCCCCTTTCCCCCCCAAACCCCTTTTCGCCACAAAAAATCCCCTTTTCAGCCCAAATCCTCCTTTTTCTCCCCCAAAAATCCTCCTCAAACCTCCCTTTCCCCTCCCCCCCTAAAAATAATCCATTTTTCCCCTCAAACCCCGCCAAATTCCCCTTTTTGCCCCCCAAAATTCTCCTTTTTCCTGCCCCAAAATCCCCCTTTTTCCCCCCAAGCCCCCTTTTTCCCCTGCCACGCCTCCAAAAATCCCACTTTTGCCCCCAAATCCCCTTTTCCTCCCCCCCAAAAAAATCCCCTTTTCCCCCTCAATCCCCCCCCAATCCGCCTTTTTTACCCCCAAAACCCCTTTTTCCCAACCAGATCCCCCCCAAAATCCCGGTTTTTCCCCCCAAATCCCCTTTTTTCCCCCCAAACCCCCTTTTCCCACCCAAACTCCCCCAAAATCCCGGGTTTCCCCCCCAAAATCCCGGTTTCCCCCCTCCCAAAATTCCCGGGTTTTCCCCCCAGTCCCCCTCTCCCCCTCCCATCCCGGGATTTTTGGGGCGAATCCCGGCGATTTCGGGTCCTTTCCGCACCTCCGGGCTCGGCCATGGCCGAGGGTCGGGAAATGACGTCACGGGGGGGAGGGGGCGCCTGTCGCGACAGGGGTGACGTCACCGCGAGGGGAGGGGCGGAATTTGGGGGGGTTTGGGGGGGGGATTTGGGGTATTTTGGGGGGGATTTGGGGGTCCTGAATGGGACTGGGGGGGGGTTGAGGGGGACTTGGGGGCTTGGGGGGAATTTGGGGGATTTTGGAGGGGTCCCAGGAGGGTTTTGGGGAGATTTTGAGGAATTTGGGGGCTTTTGGGGGAGGTTTGGGGGTCCTCGATGGGGTTTGGGGGGCTTGAGGGGAAATTTGGGGAGGATTTGGGGGATCCCAGGAGGGTTTGGGGGGGGGGGTTGGAGGGATTTTGGGAGATTTTGGGGGGATTTGGGGTGGATTTGGGGTTTTCTGGGGGGAGTTTGAGGGGATTTGGAGGGATTTTGGGAGATTTTGGGGGGATTTGGGGTGGATTTGGGGTTTTCTGGGGGGAGTTTTAGGGGATTTGGAGGGATTTTGGGAGATTTTGGGGGGATTTGGGGTGGCTTTGGAGGGATTTTGGGAGACTTTGGGGGGATTTGGGGTGGATTTGGGGTTTTCTGGGGGGAGTTTTAGGGGATTTGGAGGGATTTTGGGAGATTTTGGGGTGGCTTGGGAGGGATTATGGGAGATTTTGGGGGGATTTTGGGTGGATTTGGGGTTTTCTGGGGGGAGTTTTGGGGGATTTGGCTGTTTGACGGAGTTTTAGGGGATTTGGGGGGGATTTTGGGGTCTCTCGGGGGGGTTTGGGGGATCCTGAAGGAGGTTTGGGGGGATCTGAGGGGAGTCGAGCGGGTTTGAGGGGGGTCCCTGAGGGTTTTGGGGGGGGATTTGGTGGCTCTGAGGGGTTTTGGGGGGATTTAGGGGAGTTTAGGATGCTGGGGGAGGATTCGGGGGGGTTGAGGGGATTTTGGGGGTTTTGGGGTTCTCTGAGGGGATTTGGGGGTCCTTTAGAGGCTTTGGGGAGGATTTTGGGGGTTTTGGGGGCTCCTGGAGGGGGTTTGGGGGAAATTTGGGGCTCTCTGAGGGGATTTTGGGGGTCCTTTAGAGGCTTTGGGGAGGATTTTGGGGGTTTTGAGGGGTCTCTGAGGGGATTTTGGGGGGATTTGGGGTCTCTGAGGGGTGTGGGGGGTCTTGGAGGGGTTTTGGGGGGATTTTGGGGGCATTTGGGAGTTTTGGGGGGTTTCTGGAGGGGGGTTCTGAGGGGAATTTGGGGTCTCTGAGGGGTTTTGAGGGGTCCTGGAGGGGGGTTCTGAGGGGAATTTGGGGCCTCTGAGGGGTTTTGGGGGGTCCTGGAGGGGGGTTCTGAGGGGAATTTGGGGTCTCTGAGGGGTTTTGAGGGGTCCTGGAGGGAGGTTTTGGGGTCTGTGAGGGGTTTTGGGGGTGTTGGAGGCGGTTTGGGGGGATTTTGGGGGCATTTGGGAGTTTTGGGGGATCCTTTAAGGGTTTAGGGGGGTCCTGGAGGGGGGTTCTGAGGGGAATTTGGGGTCTCTGAGGGGTTTTGGGGGGTTCTGGAGGGAGATTTTGGGGTCTGTGAGGGATTTTGGGGGTCTTGGAGGGGTGTTGGGGGGATTTGGGGGGCATTTGGGAGTTTTGGGGGGTTTCTGGAGGGGGGTTCTGAGGGGAATTGGGGGTATCTGAGGGGTTTTGGGGGGTCCTGGAGGGAGATTTTGGGGTCTGTGAGGGGTTTTGGGGGTGTTGGAGGCGGTTTGGGGGGATTTTGGGGGCATTTGGGAGTTTTGGGTGATCCTTTAAGGGTTTTGGGGGGTTCTGGAGGGGGGTTCTGAGGGGAATTTGGGGTCTCTGAGGGGTTTTGGGGGGTTCTGGAGGGAGATTTTGGGGTCTGTGAGGGGTTTGGGGGGTCTTGGAGGCGGTTTGGGGGGATTTTGGGGGCATTTGGGAGTTTTGGGGGATCCTTTAAGGGTTTAGGGGGGTCCTGGAGGGGGGTTCTGAGGGGAATTTGGGGTCTCTGAGGGGTTTTGAGGGGTCCTGGAGGGAGATTTTGGGGTCTGTGAGGGGTTTTGGGGGTGTTGGAGGCGGTTTGGGGGGATTTTGGGGGCATTTGGGAGTTTTGGGGGATCCTTTAAGGGTTTAGGGGGGTCCTGGAGGGGGGTTCTGAGGGGAATTTGGGGTCTCTGAGGGGTTTTGAGGGGTCCTGGGGGGAGATTTTGGGGTCTGTGAGGGGTTTTGGGGGTCTTGGAGGGGTGTTGGGGGGATTTGGGGGGCATTTGGGAGTTTTGGGGGTCCTTTAAGGGTTTTGGGGGGTTCTGGAGGGGGGTTCTGAGGGGAATTTGGGGTCTCTGAGGGGTTTTGGGGGGTCCTGGAGGGGGGTTCTGAGGGGAATTTGGGGTCTCTGAGGGGTTTTGGGGGGTCCTGGAGGGAGATTTTGGGGTCTGTGAGGGATTTTGGGGGTCTTGGAGGCGGTTTGGGGGGATTTTGGGGGCATTTGGGAGTTTTGGGGGGTTTCTGGAGGGGGGTTCTGAGGGGAATTTGGGGTCTCTGAGGGGTTTTGGGGGGTTTTGGAGGGGGTTTCTGAGGGGAATTTGGGGTCTCTGAGGGGTTTTGGGGGGTCCTGGAGGGAGATTTTGGGGTCTGTGAGGGGGTTTGGGGGTCTTGGAGGCGGTTTGGGGGGATTTTGTGGTCCTTTGGGAGTTTTGGGGGATCCTTTAAGGGTTTTGGGTGGTTTCTGGGGGTTCTGAGGGGAATTTGGGGTCTCTGAGGGGCTTGGGGGGTTTTGGAGGAGGATTTTGGGGTTTGTGAGGGGATTTCGGGGGGTCTTGCAGGGGTGTTGGGGTGATTTGGGGGGCATTTGGGAGTTTTGGGGGTCCTTTAAGGGTTTTGGGGGTTTCTGGAGGGGGGTTCTGAGGGGAATTTGGGGTCTCTGAGGGGTTTTGGGGGGTTTTGGAGGGGGTTTCTGAGGGGAATTTGGGGTCTCTGAGGAGTTTTGAGGGGTCCTGGAGGGAGATTTTGGGGTCTGTGAGGGGTTTTGGGGGTGTTGGAGGCGGTTTGGGGGGATTTTGGGGGCATTTGGGAGTTCTGGGGTCGCTGAGGGGGCTGTGGGGGGGTCCTGGAGGGAGATTTTGGGGTCTGTGAGGGGTTTTGGGGGTGTTGGAGGCGGTTTGGGGGGATTTTGGGGGCATTTGGGAGTTCTGGGGTCTCTGAGGGGGCTGTGGGGGGCCCTAAAGAGGAAGCCGGGGGGGGATTCGGGGGGTCTCGGCCGCTGATTGGTTCCCCCGCGGCGCCTCTGGGCCAATCAGAAGCCGTCGCAGGGCGGATTTGGCCCCCCCCCCCCCAGGCTGCGCTTCCCGCCAACGCCGCTGATTGGCTGCCGGCTGCGCCCCTGGGCCAATCAGAGCGCGTTGCCGGGCAGATCAGGCGCCCGGAGCGCGCGCTTCCCGCGCACGCCGCTGATTGGTTCCCGCCCGCTCCTCTCAGCCAATCAGCGCCCGTTGCTGAGGGGGGGGGGGGAAGGGCAAAAATGGAGCGTTTGGGACCTTTTGGGGAGGGGTATTTTTATTATTTTTTAATTACAATTAATTTATTTGATATTTTATCCTTATTGAGTTGATTTCTCGGCGTTCGGGCTTTTATTTCACCGGTTTTAGTTTGTTTAATTGAAGTTTATTGATGCTTTATTGAGTTTAATTGGGATTTATTTAATGTAATTAATTTAATTTCAATTAATATAAATTTAATTTTATTTATTTTATTTAGTTTATTTCACGGAGTATCGCAAATTCCTTTAACTCATTTTACTTTATTCCACTTATTTTAATTTATTTCCTTGATTTAATAAACTTTTCTGCATTAATTTATTTTTATTTCTTTTATTTCATCTTCGATTTGCACGGATTTCCTCTCTCTATTTTCTCTATTTTCTGTTTATTTTCTGTTTATTTTCTGTTTATTTTATTTTATTTTATTTTATTTTATTTTATTTTATTTTTATTTTTATTTTATTTTAATTTGTTTTATTTTTTTAATGATTTTTATTCCATTTTAATCCTTCCACTTATTTTCTTTTATTCCCTTTGTTGATCCATTTCCTTTTCTTCTATTCCAATTATTAATTCCACTTATTCTCTTATTTACTCCCTTTATTTCCCATTATTTTTATTTCATTTCACTTTTATTTAATTTCTTCACTTTTTTCTTTTATTTCCTTTATTTTCTTCCATTTATATTATTTTATTGCATTTTAGTTTAATTTTAATTTTAACTTTATTTATTATTAATTTTATTATTCGTTTTTTATTTTATTTATTCAACTTTTCCTCTTAATTCCATTTATTTTCTTTTATTCCATTTTCTTTTTGTGTGTTAATTTGTAGGACACATAATCTAAATAAACGTAATGTCATTTATATAAGTGAATTATGCGTCATTTATATGAAATAATTTTATTATTTTATCATTTTAGTTTCCTGTTATTTTTAATATAATTAAATATTTTTAATCAATTTTTTATTCCTATTAAAGATGAAACAAAAATAAATAAAATAAAATAAAATAAAACAAAATAAAATAAAATCCAAATATTTTACCTCATTTTCCATTTTATTTTATATCATTTTAATTTTTTCCGATTTTTCCCGTTTTATTCGAGTTATTTAATTCCATTTAATTCCATTTAATTCTGTTTCACTTTATCACAAAAATCTCCCAACAATTCCAAAGGCAAAAAAATCAAAATAATAAAGAAAACCAAGGGCAAAATGAAATTATTTATTTCCATATTGAAACCAGGAAATTTATTAATAACAATTAATAAAGCCTAATAAATGTAATTAACTGTAATAGGTGTTAATAAACAGTAATGATAAAAGAATCCGGTAAAACATTGGAAGGATAAAATACGAAGATTCGAAACCGAAATAAAAGCAGAAATATAAAAAAAATTAAAGTTATTAATTAACCTCAACTAAACAAAAGTTTAAGTATTAATTATAAAAGTAATTAATTGTTAATTAAATGAAAATTTGAATGGAAACTAATAATAATAGGAACTTACAAAAATGGTATTGATAAAGTCACGCAATTGACAAATAATTAATTTACCCTAAAATCATGATCAGGATTAAATCAAGGATAAAATGCAATTAAAAATAGAAAATGAAATTAATAAAAGAAAATACAGTTAATAATAGGAGAAAAAGCTATTTTCGAGGCAATGAAGTTGATAAAAAGAAAAATAACAGCTATTAATTAAACCTAATAAAATTATTTTCAAGTTATAAATTATGAACTTAATAAATGTAACCTGAAATGAGTGAAAAATAATAAGAATGAGAATCAATAATCCCGGAGCGCAATTAATTTGATCAACTGAGGTAAAATAATGAAATAAATCAGAATAAAAATTATTGGGAAACGTATAAAGTAATTAAAGTTAAGAAATGTCAATCTAAATTAATAAATATCAAGGGAAATTAATAAATACGGACAGAAATCACTGAAAAATAAAGGAAATAAGAAGCGAGAGCAAGAAAATTAATAAAATCCTGTAAATAAAAATCATCAATAATAATAATTAATATTATTCAATAACATCAATAAACAGCGATAAAACAATAAATGCACCAAACATTAACGGAAACTAACGAAAACAATGAAAACTATTAATTAAAATAAATAAATCGCCGAAACCCAATAAATGGAATAAAGCCCCATTTTAAAAGTCATGAAAAGCAATAAAAATAATTGAAATCGATAGAAAATTAATAAAATCAAGACGAAATGAACCCGAACTCGGCCTTTCCCCAACCCCCTCCAGCTCTGGCTTTTCTCTTTCCCGGCCCCGCCGGAGCCGCCCCATTTTGGGGCCAGAAACGCCCCTTTGGGGACTTCCCCAAACCGCCCCGGAAAGTCCCAAAAAGGCCTTTTTCGGCCCCAAATTTAGGCCCCGAGTTTCGCTTTCGCCGCTTTCGGTGCAGCTGCTGCTCTCGGCACCTGCTCGGGGGGCTCGTTAAGGGCAGGACTGTAATTGGGGTGGTTAATTAGGGTTACTAGGGCTGGCAATCAGGGTTAAAAAGCGGTTCAGCCCCGCCGAAAAACCCTGGTTTAATATGAGTAATTAATTTTATCAGGGCTAATAATTAACTCTAATCAGGTTAATATTGAAGTTTATGCCCCAATCTGTTTATTGGGGGTAGTAATAATTACCTTTATTAGGGCTGATAATTGAATATATTTGGGTTCAAACTCAATTTAACCCCAAAAAACCCTTAATTAATGCTAACAATTAATTCCTTTGGGGTTAAAAATCCATTTTCAGACCCAAACCTCCACTTTTTCACCAAATTTGGACCTTTTACCCCAGACCTCGAAGGTTCCTCCCCCAAAAGTCAACGTTTTTCCACAGATTTCAACTGGTTTTACCCCAAATTTCATCTGTCAGCCTCAAATTTCAACCGGTGACAAAGTTTGGGGGGGAAATGTTGGAGATTTGGGGCAAAAAGTTGAAATTTGGGGGTTAAATGGTCAAGATTTGGGACTAAAGGTGAAATTTGAGTCAAAACTGGTCAAGATTTGGGGCAAATGCCCCCAAACCTCAACCCTTGACCCAATTCTTGACCCTTCTCCCAAGCTTGGACTGGTTCAGCCCCAAATCTCAACTGTTGGCCCCAAATCTCAACCACTGACCCCAAATCTCAACGTCTGACCCCAAAATCTCAACCTCTGACCCCGAAATCTCAACCACTGACCCCAAATCTCAACGTCTGACCCCAAATCTCAACGTCTGACCCCAAAATCTCAACCTCTGACCCCAAATCACAACCGTTGACCCCAAATCTCGACTGTTGACCCCAAATCTCAAGCATTGAATCCAAAATCTCAACCACTGACCCCAAATCACAAACACTGACCCCAAATCACAACCATTGACCCAAATCTTGACCGTTGGCCCCAAATCTCAACCACTGACCCCAAATCTCAACGTCTGACCCCAAAATGTCAACCTCTGACCCCAAATCACAACCATTGACCCCAAATCTCGACTGTTGACCCCAAATCTCAAGCATTGAATCCAAAATCTCAACCACTGACCCCAAATCACAAACACTGACCCCAAATCACAACCATTGACCCAAATCTTGACCGTTGGCCCCAAATCTTGAGAATCGGAGAAAACTCTTGAGGAACAAACTCCAGATTTGGGGCCATCGGTTGAGTTTTGGAGCCAATTCCGATTCTGGGGCTGAACCACTCAAGTTTTGGGGAAACACCCGGCAAATCCTGGCCATGGCTTCGAGCTCCATCCCGCTCCTCGTCCTCTTTCTCCTCGTGGCCCTCCCAGGTGGGTCCCGGCCGCCTCCGGAGCACGACGCCCACCCCGGGACACGGCCGGATCCGGCGCCTCATCCCCATCTCCCCTTTTTCCCGCAGGGCTCCGGGCGGCCGTGACCCTGCTGGAGTCCGGGGGGGACCTCCAGCCCCCCGGGGGGTCCCTGACCCTCGTCTGCCGCGCCTCCGGCTTCGACTTCAGCCAATTCGGGATGGGCTGGATGCGCCAGAAACCCGGGCAGGCGCTGGAATTCGTCGCGAGTATCAACAGCGGTGGCAGCAGCACCGTGTATGCGCCGTCGGTCAAGGGCCGGTTCACGATCTCCAGGGACAACGGGCAGAGCTCGGTGACGCTGACCATGAACAGCCTCAGGGACGAGGATTCCGCCGCCTATTTCTGCACCAAGGATGCTGATGGTGGTGCTGGTGCTGCTGGTTATGGTTTTGACCCCCCCCGCCCCACCGCTGTCCCCAGCCGGCCCCACAGCCCAGACCCTCTCCCCAGACCCCTCCCCTGGCCCAGCCCTCGCCCCTCTGTCCCCACCCTGGGCCGGGCCCGGGGCTGTTCCGTGGCTCCGTCCCAGCCCTGGGCGAGGGCCCCGAGTGCCCCCGGCGGAATTTCCCGAGCTGGGGGAGGGGCTGGGTGGGAGTGGGGAGGGCTCGGCATGGGCAGCTGGACACGGCGGGTCCGGCTGTGCTGGGGTGGACATCGGGAGGAATTTCCCCATGGAAAGGGGGCTCCGGCCGGGGCATGTTTGGAGTCCCCAGGCCTGGAGGTGGCACTGAGTGCTCAGGGCTGGGACACTCTGGGGACCGGGCTCGGGGTGGGCTGGGGGGGCTCAAGGGGCTTTTCCAGCCCTGGGCATGGTGAGACGGCGGGATCTGGGCACGGGGGACAGGCGGGGACCCAGCATGGAAGGCAGGGCCAGGAGGAGCACGGCGACCAAAACCAGCAGGAGCAGCAGCACCCCAAGCACTGTTAAAGCGTTTGGCGCAGAAATAGGCGGCGGAATCCTCGTCCCTGAGGCTGTTCATGGTCAGCGTCACCGAGCTCTGCCCGTTGTCCCTGGAGATCGTGAACCGGCCCTGCACCGACGGCGCGTAGTCGGTGCTGCCATCGCTTTTGATCCCTGCGACGTATTCCAGCGCCTGCCCGGGTTTCTGGCGGATCCAGAACATTGCAAATTGGCTGAAGTCGAAGCCGGAGGCACGGCAGAGGAGGCGCAGGGACCCCCCGGGGGGCTGGAGGTCCCCCCCGGACTCCAGCAGGGTCACGGCCGCCCGGAGCCCTGCAGGAAAAAGGGGAGATGGGGATGGGCAAAGCTCAACCACCGACCCAAATCCCAACTCTTGGACCCCACATCTCCATTGGGGACCCCAAATCCTGACTCTTGGCCCCAAATTGTGGCCCTTGGACCTCCCCATCCTCCTCCTCCTACTCCTTGTGGCCCTGCCAGGTGGGTCCCGGCCGCCTCCGGAGCGCGACGCCCACCCCGGGACACGGCCGGATCCGGCGCCTCATCCCCATCTCCCCTTTTTCCCGCAGGGCTCCGGGCGGCCGTGACCCTGCTGGAGTCCGGGGGGGACCTCCAGCCCCCCGGGGGGTCCCTGACCCTCCTCTGCCGCGGATCTGGGTTTGACTTCAGCCAGTTCGGGTTTCTCTGGATCCGCCAGAAACCAGGGCAGGCGCTGGAATACGTTGCCGGGATTGACGATGATGGTAGTTACACTGTGTACGCGCCGTCGGTGCAGGGCCGGTTCACGATCTCCAGGGACAACGGGCAGAGCTCGGTGACGCTGACCATGAACAGCCTCAGGGACGAGGATTCCGCCACCTATTTCTGTGCCAAATCTGCTTGGGCTGGTTGGGCTGCTTATCGTGTTCATGCCGGTGCTTGGGGTGGTTCTGGGCTCTTCCCCTTGGTCGGGTCCCCACCGGTCCCCAAACCCCAGGTCCTTGCCCCAAACCCCAGCCCCTGACCCGCTTCTTGTCCACGTGTCCCAGCTCGGGACTGGTTCTGCCCCAAACTTCCGCCTGTGAGCCCAGGTCTCACCTCTCGGCCCCAGCTCTTCACCGCTCACGTGGATTTGGGTGGAAAGCCCTCGGGATTGGCTGCCGGGAGGGAAGGTTCGGTGGCCATGGCTGAGATGTGGGGCCGAGCCCGGGGAACTCTGGGGCCGCAAGGGCCGGGAGCGGAAATCTGGGCTGAAAGGCTGAGGTTGCCATGGTGGCTCTGGGCAAAGAGTGCGAGTTGGAGGGAGAGGCGGAGATTTGGGCCAAAAGGTCAAAAGTGTGGAGGAAGCCGAAAGTTGGGGCAGCAGTGGGGGAGTTTGGGGCAAAGGGCTGAGATTGGAGGGCAAGGGCTGAGATTTTGGGGAAGGATCTGGGGGTTTGGAGATTTTAAAGACCCTTCATGGGGGCCGTGACGCTGCCCTCAGCTGCATTATCAACACTGCCAACATCACCAGCACCATCAGCATAAGCACCACCACCAGCACGTTTGGCACAGAAATAGGTGGCGGAATCCTCGTCCCTGAGGCTGTTCATGGTCAGCGTCACCGAGCTCTGCCCGTTGTCCCTGGAGATCGTGAACCGGCCCTGCACTGACGGCGCGTAGTTGGTGGTGCTGCCATCGCTGTTGATACCTGCGACCCATTCCAGCCCCTGCCCGTTTTTCTGGCAGATCCAGACCATCCCGAATTGGCTGAAGTCAAACCCAGATGCGCGGCAGACGAGGGTCAGGGACCCCCCGGGGGGCTGGAGGTCCCCCCCGGACTCCAGCAGGGTCACGGCCGCCCGGAGCCCTGCGGGAAAAAGGGGAGATGGGGATGAGGCGCCGGATCCGGGCGTGTCCCGGGGTGGGCGTCGCGCTCCGGAGGCGGCCGGGACCCACCTGGGAGGGCCACGAGGACGAGGAGGAGGATGGGGAGGTGCAAGGGTGACAATTTGGGGCCAAGAGTCAGGATTTGAGGTCCCCAATGGAGATGTGGGGCCAAGAGTCGGGATTTGGGTCGGTGGTTGAGCTTTGCCCATCCCCATCTCCCCTTTTTCCCGCAGGGCTCCGGGCGGCCGTGACCCTGCTGGAGTCCGGGGGGGACCTCCAGCCCCCCGGGGGGTCCCTGCGCCTCCTCTGCCGCGGATCTGGGTTTGACTTCAGCAAATTTGGGATAAATTGGATCCGCCAGAGACCCGGGCAGGCGCTGGAACGGGTCGCGAGTATCAGCAGCAATGGTGGCTGGACCGGCTACGCGCCGTCGGTGCAGGGCCGGTTCACGATCTCCAGGGACAACGGGCAGAGCTCGGTGACGCTGACCATGAACAGCCTCAGGGACGAGGATTCCGCCACCTATTTCTGTGCCAAGGATTATCGTACGACCGGTGCTGCTGGTGCTGGTGGCTTTGGCACGGGTCCGGTCTCTCTGTCCCCACACGTCGCCGCCACTGACCAATGTCTCAACCACTGGCCCCAGATCTTGACCAGTTGAGCCAAACTGGAAGAACAACGTCATGATGTGGGGCCAGGACTGGAGGCTGGTTGAGAATTGAGTTGGAACCGGCCCAAGCCTGGGACAAATGGTCAAGAACAGGGACAATGCTTGGATGAGGTTTTGGGAAAGGATCTGGGGTTTGGGGACAGGTGGGGACCCGGACACAGGGGACAGCCCAGAACCACCCCAAGCACCGGAAAGACCGTGATAAGCAGCAGCAAAACCATAACCAGCACCAGCAACAACCCAAGCAGCAGCATCCTTGGCGCAGAAATAGGTGGCGGAATCCTCGTCCTTGAGGCTGTTCATGGTCAGCGTCACCGAGCTCTGCCCGTTGTCCCTGGAGATCGTGAACCGGCCCTCGACCGACGGCGCGTACACGGTGTAACTACCATCGTCGTCAATCCCGGCAACATATTCCAGCCCCTGCCCGGGTCTTTGGCGGATCCAGTACATCCCGAATTGGCTGAAGCCGAAGCCGGAGGCGCGGCAGAGGAGGCGCAGGGACCCCCCGGGGGGCTGGAGGTCCCCCCCGGACTCCAGCAGGGTCACGGCCGCCCGGAGCCCTGCGGGAAAAAGGGGAGATGGGGATGAGGCGCCGGATCCGGGCGTGTCCCGGGGTGGGCGTCGCGCTCCGGAGGCGGCCGGGACCCACCTGGGAGGGCCACGAGGAGAAGGAGGAGGAGGATGGGGAGGTGCAAGGGCCACAATTTGGGGCCAAGAGTCGGGATTTGGGGTCCCCAGTGGAGATGTGGGGCCAAGAGTCGGGATTTGGGTCGGTGGTTGAGCTTTGCCCATCCCCATCTCCCCTTTTTCCGGCAGGGCTCCGGGCGGCCGTGACCCTGCTGGAGTCCGGGGGGGACCTCCAGCCCCCCGGGGGGTCCCTGCGCCTCCTCTGCCGCGGATCTGGGTTCACCTTCGGGAGTTATGACATGTTCTGGATCCGCCAGAGACCCGGGCAGGGGCTGGAATTCGTTGCAAGTATCAACAGCGATGGCAGCAGCACCTTGTACGCGCCGTCGGTGCAGGGCCGGTTCACGATCTCCAGGGACAACGGGCAGAGCTCGGTGACGCTGACCATGAACAGCCTCAGGGACGAGGATTCCGCCGCCTATTTCTGCGCCAAACGTGACAGTGGTTACGGTACCACTCATCCGGGTGCTGGTTCTGTCCCCAGCCCGGCTGCCCTGAAAGCCCCGGACCTTTTCTGCAAACCTCAGCCCTCGATCCGGCTCTGGACCCTTTGCCCAAACCTTTGGGGACTTCGGCCCTGAACCTCAGCACCGGGCCCTGGATCTCAGCTTTGTTCTTCAAAACCTTCTCTGAAGGCCAACGCCCGGCCCAGAGCTGCGGATGTGGGGTCAGCAGTCAAACCCTGGGTCAATGCTTGAGATTTGGGGTAAGGATCCGGGATTTGGGGACATTTGGGGACCCAGAGAGGGGGCGGGGCCACAAATACAATCACCACCATAACAACAACCGGTACCAGCATAGTCGGCTTTGGCGCAGAAATAGGCGGCGGAATCCTCGTCCCTGAGGCTGTTCATGGTCAGCGTCACCGAGCTCTGCCTGTTGTCCTTGGAGATCCTGAACCGGCCCTTGACCGATGACGCGTACCAGGTGGTGCCACCAGTGTTGGTGATCTCAGCGAGCCATTCCAGCGCCTGCCCAGGTTTCTGGCGGATCCAGTACATGTTGAAGTCTCCAAAGTCAAATCCGGAGGCGCGGCAGAGGAGGCTCAGGGACCCCCCGGGGGGCTGGAGGTCCCCCCCGGACTCCAGCAGGGTCACGGCCGCCCGGAGCCCTGCGGGAAAAAGGGGAGATGGGGATGAGGCGCCGGATCCGGCCGTGTCCCGGGGTGGGTGTCGCGCTCCGGAGGCGGCCGGGACCCACCTGGGAGAGCCACGAGGAGGAGGATGAGGAGGATGGGGTGGTCCAAGAGTCACAATTTGGGGCCAAGAGTCAGGATTTGGGGTCCCCAATGGAGATGTGGGGCCAAGAGTCGGGATTTGGGTCGGTGGTTGAGCTTTGCCCATCCCCATCTCCCCTTTTTCCCACAGGGCTCCGGGCGGCCGTGACCCTGCTGGAGTCCGGGGGGGACCTCCAGCCCCCCGGGGGGTCCCTGCGCCTCCTCTGCCGCGCCTCCGGCTTCGACTTCAGCCAATTCGGGATGCTCTGGGTGCGCCAGAAACCCGGGCAGGGACTGGAATACATTGCCAGGATCAACAACGATGGTGATTACACCAGATACGAGCCATCGGTCGAGGGCCGGTTCACGATCTCCAGGGACAACGGGCAGAGCTCGGTGACGCTGACCATGAACAGCCTCAGGGACGAGGATTCCGCCACCTATTTCTGTGCCAAGGGTTCTGGTGCCGGTGCTCCCGCTCCTGCTTATGGTGACGCCGCCGGCCGTGGCCCCACCGCCTTCTCGCTGTCCCCGCCAGTCCCCAAAGCCCAGATCCTGCCCTCAGGCTTCGACTCCTCACCCAACTCTCCACCCTTTGCCCCAAATCTGCCCCGTTCACGCCAGCGGTGGCTGCTCACCCCACAACTCAAGGTTTGGCCCGAAAACTCGACCACGTGGCCGAACCTTGGCTGTTTCCCCAGATTTTGACCATTTTCTCTAAAACTTGAGCACCTTTACCCGAAACCCCAACCCGTTCCCCAAAGCCCGACAGAACCAGTGGAGGTATGAGGTGACCACGGCTGAAATCTGGGGTGAAAGGCTGAGATTTGGGGGATGAAGGAGCCCAGGTTTGGGGCCAATGGTCCAAGTCTGAGGGAAAGGCGGAGATTTGGGACAAGTGGCCAAAATTGTGGAGAAACTGGAGAGTTGGGGCAGCAGTGGGGGAGTTTGGGGAAAAGGGCTGGGATTGGAGGGCAAGGGCTGAGATTTTGGGGAAGGATCTGGGGGTTTGGGGACATTTAAAGACGCAGCATGGGGGCAGAGCCACTCTCAGCTGCGTCAATCACACTGACAGCAGCACCATTCCAACCACCATAACCATCAGCAGCTTTGGCGCAGAAATAGGCGGCGGAATCCTCGTCCCTGAGGCTGTTCATGGTCAGCGTCACCGAGCTCTGCCCGTTGTCCCTGGAGATCCTGAACCGGCCCTGCACCGACGGCGCGTAGCCGGTGCTGCTACCACTGCTGCTGATGTATGCGACGAATTCCAGCGCCTGCCCGGGTTTCTGGTGCACCCAGAGCATGTAGAAGCTCCCAAAGTTGAAGCCAGATGCGCGGCAGAGGAGGTGCAGGGACCCCCCGGGGGGCTGGAGGTCCCCCCCGGACTCCAGCAGGGTCACGGCCGCCCGGAGCCCTGCGGGAAAAAAGGGAGATGGGGATGGGCAAAGCTCAACCACCGACCCAAATCCCGACTCTTGGCCCCACATCTCCATTGGGGACCCCAAATCCCGACTTTTGGCCCCAAATTGTGGCCCGTGGACCTCCCCATCCTCCTCCTCCTCCTCCTCGTGGCCCTCCCAGGTGGGTCCCGGCCGCCTCCGGAGCGCGACGCCCACCCCGGGACACGGCCGGATCCGGCGCCTCATCCCCATCTCCCCTTTTTCCCGCAGGGCTCCGGGCGGCCGTGACCCTGCTGGAGTCCGGGGGGGACCTCCAGCCCCCCGGGGGGTCCCTGACCCTCGTCTGCCGCGGATCTGGGTTCACCTTCGGGAGTTATGACATGGCCTGGGTTCGCCAGAAACCCGGGCAGGGCCTTGAATCCGTCGCGTGGATCACCAATACCGGTGGCAGCACCTACTACGCGTCGTCGGTCAAGGGCCGGTTCACGATCTCCAGGGACAACGGGCAGAGCTCGGTGACGCTGACCATGAACAGCCTCAGGGACGAGGATTCCGCTGCCTATTTCTGTGCCAAATCCTATGGTGCTGGTTGGGGTAGTGCTGCTGCTGCTGCTCTTGGTGACGCCGCCGGCCGTGTCCCCGCTGCCACCTCGCTGTCCCCGCCAGTCCCCAAAGCCCAGATCCTTCCCTCAGGCTTCGACTCCTCACTCCACTCTCGCCCCTTCCCCCCAAATCTGCCCCCTTTGTGCTGATGCCATGAGGATTTTTGCCTTTTCTTTTATACCCCTGTTGTACCTTTTTACAACTTCTGTACTCTCAGTGCTTTTTGCCTCCATTCTTGGACTTGTTGGTCAACCTGAGCGACTCAACATCTCAGAAGCTTCGTAGCTAGGGATCAGTGTGCCCCAGAGCCCAAGGTCCTCTGCAGAACACATTCTGTAAACCACGGCTGAAATCTGGGGTGAAAGGCTGAGATTTGGGGGATGAAGGAGCCCAGGTTTGGGGCCGATGGTCCAAGTCTGAGGGAAAGGCGGAGATTTGGGACAAGCGACCAAAATTGAGAAACTCGAGAGTTGGGGCAGCAGTGGGGGAGTTTGGGGAAAAGGGCTGGGATTGGAGGGCAAGGGCTGAGATTTTGGGGAAGGATCTGGGGGTTTGGGGACATTTAAAGACGCAGCATGGGGGCAGAGCCACTCTCAGCTGCGTCAATCACACTGACAGCAGCACCATTCCAACCACCATAACCATCAGCAGATTTGGCGCAGAAATAGGCGGCGGAATCCTCGTCCCTGAGGCTGTTCATGGTCAGCGTCACCGAGCTCTGCCCGTTGTCCCTGGAGATCGTGAACCGGCCCTGCACCGACGGCGCGTGCCAGTATCTGCCATCCTTGTGGATACTGGCGAGCCATTCCAGCGCCTGCCCGGGTTTCTGGTGGATCCAGAGCATCCCGAATTGGCTGAAGTCGAAGCCAGATGCGCGGCAGAGGAGGCTCAGGGACCCCCCGGGGGGCTGGAGGTCCCCCCCGGACTCCAGCAGGGTCACGGCCGCCCGGAGCCCTGCCGGAAAAAGGGGAGATGGGGATGGGCAAAGCTCAACCACCGACCCAAATCCCGACTCTTGGCCCCACATCTCCATTGGGGACCCCAAATCCCAACTCTTGGCCCCACATCTCCATTGGGGACCCCAAATCCTGACTCTTGGCCCAAAATCCTGACTCTTGGACCTCACCATTCTCCTCCTCCGCCTCCTTCTCCTCGTGGCCCTCCCAGGTGGGTCCGGGCCGCCTCCGGAGCGCGACGCCCACCCCGGGACACGGCCGGATCCGGCGCCTCATCCCCATCTCCCCTTTTTCCCGCAGGGCTCCGGGCGGCCGTGACCCTGCTGGAGTCCGGGGGGGACCTCCAGCCCCCCGGGGGGTCCCTGCGCCTCCTCTGCCGCGGATCTGGATTCGACTTCAGCCAATTCGGGATGCTCTGGATCCGCCAAAGACCCGGGCAGGGGCTGGAATATGTTGCCGGGATCTATGACGATGGTAGTTACACCGACTACGCGCCGTCAGTCGAGGGCCGGTTCACGATCTCCAGGGACAACGGGCAGAGCTCGGTGACGCTGACCATGAACAGCCTCAGGGACGAGGATTCCGCCGCCTATTTCTGCGCCAAATCTGCTGGTGCTGGTGCTGCTTGGGCTGGTGCTGCTGCTTATCGTGTTCATGCTGGTGCTTGGGGTGGTTCTGGGCTCTCCCCCTTGGCCGGGTCCCCACCGGTCCCCAAACCCCAGGTCCTTGCCCCAAACCCCAGCCCCTGACCCGCTTCTTGTCCACGTGTCCCAGCTCTGGACTGGTTCTGCCCCAAACCTCCGCCAGTGAGCCCAGGTCTCACCTCCCGGCCCCAGCTCTTCACCGCTCGCGCGGATTTGGGTGGAAAACCCTCGGGATTGGCTGCCGGGAGGGAAGGTTCGGTGGCCATGGCTGAGATGTGGGGCCGAGCCCGGGGAACTCTGGAGCCGCAAGGGCCGGGAGCGGAAATCTGGGCTGAAAGGCTGAGGTTGCCATGGTGGCCCTGGGCAAAGAGTGCGAGTTGGAGGGAGAGGCGAAGATTTGGGCCAAAAGGTCAAAAGTGTGCAGGAAGCGGAAAGTTGGGGCAGCAGTGGGGGAGTTTGGGGCAAAGGGCTGAGATTGGAGGGCAAGGGCTGAGATTTTGGGGAAGGATCTGGGGGTTTGGAGATTTTAAAAACCCTTCATGGGGACGGCGCCACTCTCAGCACCATAAGCACCACCAGCACCATAGGATTTGGCGCAGAAATAGGTGGCGGAATCCTCGTCCCTGAGGCTGTTCATGGTCAGCGTCACCGAGCTCTGCCCGTTGTCCCTGGAGATCGTGAACCGGCCCTTCACCGACGGCGCGTAGCCGGTGCTGCTGCCATCGTTGCTGATACTCATGACCCGTTCCAGCCCCTGCCCGGGTTTCTGGCGGTACCAGCCCATCGCGAATTTGCTGAAGTCAAACCCAGATCCGCGGCAGAGGAGGCGCAGGGACCCCCCGGGGGGCTGGAGGTCCCCCCCGGACTCCAGCAGGGTCACGGCCGCCCGGAGCCCTGCAGGAAAAAGGGGAGATGGGGATGGGCAAAGCTCAACCACCGACCCAAATCCCGACTCTTGGCCCCTCATCTCCATTGGGGAACCGAAATCCCGACTCTTGGCCCCAAATTGTGACTCTTGGACCTCCCCATCCTCCTCCTCCTCGTCCTCGTGGCCCTCCCAGATGGGTCCCGGCCGGGTCCGGAGCACGACGCCCACCCCGGGACACGGCCGGATCTGGCGCCTCATCCCCATCTCCCCTTTTTCCCGCAGAGCTCCGGGCGGCCGTGACCCTGCTGGAGTCCGGGGGGGACCTCCAGCCCCCCGGGGGGTCCCTGACCCTCCTCTGCCGCGCCTCCGGCTTCGACTTCAGCGAATTCGGGTTTCTCTGGATCCGCCAAAGACCCGGGCAGGGGCTGGAATACGTTGCCGGGATTGACGGCGATGGTAGTTACACCGTGTACGCGCCGTCGGTCGAGGGCCGGTTCACGATCTCCAGGGACAACGGGCAGAGCTCGCTGACGCTGACCATGAACAGCCTCAGGGACGAGGATTCTGCCACCTATTTCTGTGCCAAATCTTCTGGTGCTGCTTGGGCTGCTTATCGTGTTCATTCCGGTGCTTGGGGTGGTTCTGGGCTCTCCCCCATGGCCGGGTCCCCACCGGTCCCCAAACCCCAGGTCCTTGCCCCAAACCCCAGCCCCTGACCCGCTTCTTGTCCACGTGTCCCAGCTCTGGACTGGTTCTGCCCCAAACCTCCGCCAGTGAGCCCAGGTCTCACCTCCCGGCCCCAGCTCTTCACCGCTCACGCGGATTTGGGTGGAAAACCCTCGGGATCGGCTGCCGGGAGGGAAGGTTCGGTGGCCATGGCTGAGATGTGGGGCCGAGCCCGGGGAACTCTGGGGCCGCAAGGGCCGGGAGCGGAAATCTGGGCTGAAAGGCTGAGGTTGCCATGGTGGCTCTGGGCAAAGAGTGCGAGTTGGAGGGAGAGGCGAAGATTTGGGCCAAAAGGTCAAAAGTGTGGAGGAAGCCGAAAGTTGGGGCAGCAGTGGGGGAGTTTGGGGCAAAGGGCTGAGATTGGAGGGCAAGGGCTGAGATTTTGGGGAAGGACCTGGGGGTTTGGGGACTTTTAAAGACCCTTCATGGGGGGTGACGCTGCCCTCAGCTGTATCATCAACCCGGCCAGCAGTACCATAACCATCAACATAACCAGCACCAGCACGTTTGGCACAGAAATAGGTGGCGGAATCCTCGTCCCTGAGGCTGTTCATGGTCAGCGTCACTGAGCTCTGCCCGTTGTCCCTGGAGATCGTGAACCGGCCCTGCACCGACGGCGCGTAGTTGGTGCTGCTGCCATCGCTGTTGATACCTGCGACCCATTCCAGCGCCTGCCCGTTTTTCTGGCAGATCCAGACCATCCCGAATTTGGTGAAGTCAAACCCAGATCCGCGGCAGAGGAGGCTCAGGGACCCCCCGGGGGGCTGGAGGTCCCCCCCGGACTCCAGCAGGGTCACGGCCGCCCGGAGCCCTGCGGGAAAAAGGGGAGATGGGGATGAGGCACCGCATCCGGCCGTGTCCCGGGGTGGGCGTCGCGCTCCGGAGGCGGCCGGGACCCATCTGGGAGGGCCACGAAGATGAGGAGGAGGATGGGGAGGTGCAAGGGTGACAATCTGGGGCCAAGAGTCAGGATTTGGGGTCCCCAATGGAGATGTGGGGCCAAGAGTCGGGATTTGGGTCGGTGGTTGAGCTTTGCCCATCCCCATCTCCCCTTTTTCCCGCAGGGCTCCGGGCGGCCGTGACCCTGCTGGAGTCTGGGGGGGACCTCCAGCCCCCCGGGGGGTCCCTGCACCTCCTCTGCCGCGCCTCCGGCTACGACTTCAGCCAATTTGGGATGAGCTGGATCCGCCAGAAACCCGGGCAGGGGCTGGAATTCGTCACAGCTATCAGCAGCGGTGGCAGCAGCACCGGCTACGCGTCGTCGGTCAAGGGCCGGTTCACGATCTCCAGGGACAACGGGCAGAGCTCGCTGACGCTGACCATGAACAGCCTCAGGGATGAGGATTCCGCCACCTATTTCTGTGCCAAGGATGCTGCTGCTTGGGTTGTTGCTGGTGCTGGTTATGGTTTTGCTGCTGCTTATCGCGGTCTTTCCGGTGCTTGGGGTGGTTCTGGGCTGTCCCCTGTGTCCGGGTCCCCACCTGTCCCCGAACCGCAGATCCTTTCCCAAAACCTCAACCAAGCATTGTCCCTGTTCTTGACCATTTGTGCCAGGCTTGGGCCGGTTCCAACTCAATTCTCAACCAGCCACCAGTCCTGGCCCCACATCATGACGTTGTTCTTCCAGTTTGGCTCAACTGGTCAAGATCTGGGGCCAGTGGTTGAGACATTGGTCAGTGGCGGCGACGTGTGGGGACAGAGAGACCGGACCCGTGCCAAAGGCACCAGCACCAGCAGCACCGGTCGTACGATAATCCTTGGCACAGAAATAGGTGGCGGAATCCTCGTCCCTGAGGCTGTTCATGGTCAGCGTCACCGAGCTCTGCCCGTTGTCCCTGGAGATCGTGAACCGGCCCTGCACCGACGGCGCGTAGCCGGTCCAGCCACCATCGTTGCTGATACTCGCGACCCGTTCCAGCGCCCGCCCGGGTCTCTGGCGGATCCACATCATCCCAGTTTTGCTGAAGTCGAAGCCGGAGGCGCGGCAGAGGAGGCGCAGGGACCCCCCGGGGGGCTGGAGGTCCCCCCCGGACTCCAGCAGGGTCACGGCCGCCCGGAGCCCTGCGGGAAAAAGGGGAGATGGGGATGGGCAAAGCTCAACCACTGACCCAAATCCCGACTCTTGGCCCCACATCTCCATTGGGGACCCCAAATCCTGACTCTTGGCCCCAAATTGTGACCCTTGCACCTCCCCATCCTCCTCCTCATCTTCGTGGCCCTCCCAGATGGGTCCCGGCCGCCTCCGGAGCGCGACGCCCACCCCGGGACACGGCCGGATGAGGTGCCTCATCCCCATCTCCCCTTTTTCCCGCAGGGCTCCGGGCGGCCGTGACCCTGCTGGAGTCCGGGGGGGACCTCCAGCCCCCCGGGGGGTCCCTGCGCCTCCTCTGCCGTGGATCTGGGTTCACCTTCGGGAGTTACGACATGGCCTGGGTCCGCCAGAAACCCGGGCAGGGGCTGGAATACGTCGCTGGGATCACCAACACTGGTGGCAGCACGAACTACGCGTCGTCGGTCGAGGGCCGGTTCACGATCTCCAGGGACAACGGGCAGAGCTCGGTGACGCTGACCATGAACAGCCTCAGGGACGAGGATTCCGCCACCTATTTCTGCGCCAAATCTGCTGCTGCTGGTGGTTGGAATGCTGCTGAATATGTTGAGGCTGGTGGTGATGGTGATGCACCTGAGGCGGCCCCACACCCCCCATGAAGGGTCTTTAAAAGTCCCCAAACCCCCAGATCCTTCCCCAAAATCTCAGCCCTTGCCCTCCAATCTCAGCCCTTTGCCCCAAACTCCCCCACTGCTGCCCCAACTTTCCGCTTCCTCCACACTTTTGACCTTTTGGCCCAAATCTTCGCCTCTCCCTCCAACTCGCACTCTTTGCCCAGGGCCACCATGGCAACCTCAGCCTTTCAGCCCAGATTTCCGCTCCCGGCCCTTGCGGCCCCAGAGTTCCCCGGGCTCGGCCCCACATCTCAGCCATGGCCACCGAACCTTCCCTCCCGGCAGCCAATCCCGAGGGTTTTCCACCCAAATCCGCGCGAGCGGTGAAGAGCTGGGGCCGGGAGGTGAGACCTGGGCTCACTGGCGGAGGTTTGGGGCAGAACCAGTCCAGAGCTGGGACACGTGGACAAGAAGCGGGTCAGGGGCTGGGGTTTGGGGCAAGGACCTGGGGTTTGGGGACCGGTGGGGACCCGGCCACGGGGGAGAGCCCAGAACCACCGCGAAAGGCAACATCATCTGCCAAAGCAGCACCAGCATCAACAGATTTGGTGCAGAAATAGGTGGCGGAATCCTCGTCCCCGAGGCTGTTCATGGTCAGCGTCACCGAGCTCTGCCCGTTGTCCCTGGAGATTGTGAACCGGCCCTGCACCGACGGCGCGTACACGGCGCTGTCACTGCTCCTGATACTCGCGACGAATTCCAGCCCCTGCCCAGGTTTCTGGCGGATCCAGTACATCCCAAATTTACTGAAGTCAAAGCCAGATCCGCGGCAGACGAGGGTCAGGGACCCCCCGGGGGGCTGGAGGTCCCCCCCGGACTCCAGCAGGGTCACGGCCGCCCGGAGCCCTGCGGGAAAAAGGGGAGATGGGGATGAGGCGCCGGATCCGGCCGTGTCCCGGGGTGGGCGTCGTGCTCCGGAGGCGGCCGGGACCCACCTGGGAGGGCCAGGAAGAGGAGGATGAGGAGGATGGGGAGGAGGAGGAGGGAGCTCAAGGCCGTGGCCGGGATGTGCCAGGTCCGGGGTCCCAGGGGGTTTTACAAGTTTTTAACTCGCAGGAAATTGGGCAATCGACAGAGCAGGGTCCAGCTGAGGCGCCCAATTAATTAACGACTGCGTTTGGGTTAATTGCAGGATTTGGGGGCGTTGGGGGCGCCTGGCGGAGATCTGAGACCAAACCAGTGGGGTTTGGGCCAAAAGCGGTCGAGATGTGGGGATGCGGCCGTGACCCTGCTGGAGTCCGGGGGGGGACCTCCAGCCCCCCGGGGGGTCCCTGCGCCTCCTCTGCCGCGCCTCCGGCTTCGACTTCGGGAGTTTTGACCTGATGTGGGTGCGCCAGGGCCCCGGGAAGGGGCTGGAGTTCGTGGCCGGCATCAACAAGGGAGGACACACGGTGTACGCGCCGTCGGTGCGGGGCCGGGTGGCGATCGCCCGGGACAACGGGCAGAGCTCGGTGACGCTGACCATGAGCAGCCTCCGGGACCAGGATTCCGCCGCCTATTTCTACGCCAAGGGCTCCAGCGGCTGGAGCGGCGCAGGCGACATTTACGGTGCTGGCGATGGTGACAGTGCTGGAGGTGGCCCCGCCCCTCGCACCGCTCGCCCACATGTCCCAAAGCCCAGGTCCTGTCCCCAAAACCTCACTCCGGACCCGTTCCTCGGCCCTTTGCCCCACATCTCCCACATTTGTGCCGACATTGGCGCATCCGCCCCACGCCCTCGGCTGCTTGTGGCCCAAAGCTCGGCTTTCGGCCCTAAAGCTCAGCCTTGCGCCCCAAAAGGGCACCAACGGTCGCTGGAGCCCCGCACTGGGGAGTCGCTGATGGAAGTGCTAATTAGTAACGCCTATAATGAGGTGCCAGACCTGCCGGGGGTGGGCACTGCGTCGCGTTCCACCTGGGCCCGGCGCAACCTGGGACCTTCAAATGAATACCGGGGTGAAATCCCTTTTTCAAGAGTGGGGCCAAGGGCTGAGGTTTGGGGGACGGATCTGGGGTTTGGGGGCAGGTGGGGACACCGAGATGGGGGCAGGACCCAAACCACCATCGTTAGCAGGAACTTCATAATTACAACTAGAACCAGCACGTTTGGCGCAGAAATAGGTGGCGGAATCCTCGTCCCTGAGGCTGTTCATGGTCAGCGTCACCGAGCTCTGCCCGTTGTCCCTGGAGATCGTGAACCGGCCCTGCACCGACGGCGCGTACCAGGTGGTGCTGCCATCGCTCTTGATACTCGCGACGTATTCCAGCGCCTGCCCGGGTCTCTGCCGCGCCCAGAGCATGTAGACATTCCCAAAGTCGTAGCCGGAGGCTCGGCAGAGGAGGCGCAGGGACCCCCCGGGGGGCTGGAGGTCCCCCCAGGCCCCAGGAAGGTCCCTTCGTTCAAGGCCCTCCCAGGTGGGTCCCGGCCGCCTCCGGAGCGCGATGCCCACCCCGGGACACGCCCGGATCCGGCGCCTCATCCCCATCTCCCCTTTTTCCCGCAGGGCTCCGGGCGGCCGTGACCCTGCTGGAGTCCGGGAGGGACCTCCAGCCCCCCGGGGGGTCCCTGACCCTCGTCTGCCGCGGATCTGGGTTTGACTTCAGCCAATTTGGGATGTTCTGGATGCGCCAGAGACCCGGGCAGGGGCTGGAATTCGTCGCGAGTATCAACAGCGGTGGCAGCAGCACCTACTACGCGTCGTCGGTGCGGGGCCGGTTCAGGATCTCCAGGGACAACGGGCAGAGCTCGGTGACGCTGACCATGAACAGCCTCAGGGACGAGGATTCCGCCGCCTATTTCTGCGCCAAACGTGACAGTGCTGGTTATGGTGGTGCTGCTGGTGCTTATGGTGACGATGGCGGCCGTGGCCCCATTTCCTCACCACCCAAAGCCCCCAGAATCCCCAGATCCTTCCCCCAAATCCCAGCCACTGACCCCATTCTTGACCTTCTTGCCCCAAATTCTTCCACCGTTGCCCCAACTCTCCACTTCCCGCCCACTCTTGACCGTCTGACCCAAATCTGCCCCAGCCCAGCCCTGAGGGTCTGGCCCGGCCCCGCCCTGGGGCTCCCACCTCACCCCCGCTGGAGCCCGGAGCTCGGTGGGACTTTTCCTGTCTCTCCTCTCTCCTTCTTCCCCTTCCCGTCCTCTTCCCGTGGCACTTTTTGGCGTCACTCTGCCCCTGAAAGCCTTCCCAGGTTTCCAGGTGCGCCGGGCTGAGCCGGTGCCGAGCCGGTGCCGGGAGGCAGCGCTTCGGTGTTGGATGTGGGGTTGTGCCGAAGCCTTTGCCGCAGTTCCTGAATTTGCCCCCGTTTTCCCGGCGAGTTTCGGCGCGTTCGCGACCTCGCCGGGAAAGCTCTGGCTGGGATTTCTGCGGGCGCCGAAGCAGAGGGAAGGAGCCCCAGCTGCAGCCCTGGATTTCGGTGTCCGGGCTGCGACAGGAACGGGCGGGGTTAAGGCGTCACAATTTGGAGAAAATTTTTACAATTTGGGGCCAATGATTGAGGTTGTGGGGAAGGATCTCAGGGCTGGCCCCAAATCTTGACTTTTGGCCCCAGATTTTGACTTTTGGACCCAGATCTTGACTTTTGGCCCCAGGTCTCGACCATCGACCCAAACCTCCATCGTCCGCACCAGCTTTTGGGGAAAAAGATCAGGATCTGGTGCCAACAGGGAAGTTTGGAGAACGATGGTTGAGATTTGGCACCGAACCAATCGACTCCGGGGGCAGAGGCCGCGGAGCTTCGGGGGCAGCGCTCAGTTGAAATCTCCGGAAAAAGGCTCAGAGTTTGGGGCTGAACCTTCGAGATTTGGGTCAACGGCTGGAAGGCCTGGAGGAAGTCGAGCGTTGAGTTCGGGGGGAAACGGTCACGGCAGGAGGGCAACAGTCAGGATTTGGGGGAAGGATGTGGGGATTTGGGATGTTTTCTGGACATGCCAATTTCATGGGACCGGGGGCCACCACCGACATTCACACCATAAGCAGAAGCATCATAAGCACCACAACCATCGTTAAAACATTTGGCGCAGAAATAGGTGGCGGAATCCTCGTCCCTGAGGCTGTTCATGGTCAGCGTCACCGAGCTCTGCCCGTTGTCCCTGGAGATCGTGAACCGGCCCTTGACCGACGACGCGTAGTCGGTGCTGCCACCACCGTAGCTGATCCCTGCGACCCATTCCAGCCCCTGCCCGGGTTTCTGGCGGATCCAGTACATGTCGTAACTCCCGAAGGTGAACCCAGATCCGCGGCAGAGGAGGCGCAGGGACCCCCCGGGGGGCTGGAGGTCCCCCCCGGACTCCAGCAGGGTCACGGCCGCCCGGAGCCCTGCGGGAAAAAGGGGAGATGGGGATGAGGCGCCGGATCCGGCCGTGTCCCGGGGTGGGCGTCGCGCTCCGGAGGCGGCCAGGACCCACCTGGGAGGACCACGAGGAGGAGGAGGAGGAGGAGAATGGTGAGGTCCAAAGGTCACAATTTGGGGCCAAGAGTCGGGATTTGGGTCGGTGGTTGAGCTTTGCCCATCCCCATCTCCCCTTTTTCCCGCAGGGCTCCGGGCGGCCGTGACCCTGCTGGAGTCCGGGGGGGACCTCCAGCCCCCCGGGGGGTCCCTCCGCCTCCTCTGCTGCGCCTCCGGCTTCGACTTTGGGCAGTTCAACATGTTCTGGGTGCGGCAGAGGCCCGGGCAGGCGCTGGAATGGGTCGCTGGGATCAGCAGTGATGGTGGCACCGCCTTGCCCGCTGCGTCCGTCAAGGGCCGGTTCAGGATCTCCAGGGACAACGGGCAGAGCTCGGTGACGCTGACCATGAACAGCCTCAGGGACGAGGATTCCGCCACCTATTTCTGCGCCAAATCTACCAGTGCTGGTGCTGGTGGTTGGCCCGCTGTTGTGGCTGCCGGCCGAGGGGATTCGGCTGCTTGGGGTGGTGCTGGCACCAGGAGTGCTGTGCCCACAGGACCAGGGCAGCGGTTCCGCCCCAAACCTTCGCTCTTGGCCCAAACCTCAATTTTTAGCCACAAACTGGGAGCGTTTTGGCACAACCTCGATCCTTAAAACTCCACCTCTTCCCTGGAACCTGGCCAGTTTGGCCCCGAATGTCCTTGGTTGGCCTCAGATCCTGATCTTTGTGTAAAGTCTTGGTGAAAACGGCTGAGATTTGGCCCGAAGGCTGAGGTTTGTGGCTCAGGGACGCGTGGGGACGCAGCGCTGGCATGGAGGGAGAGCCCCCATGAGCACCAGCGTCAGTTTCACCTGCGGCATTAACGCCCGTGGCGTCCACATCCTTGGCACAGAAATAGGTGGCGGAATCCTCGTCCCTGAGGCTGTTCATGGTCAGCGTCACCGAGCTCTGCCCGTTGTCCCTGGAGATCCTGAACCGGCCCTGCACCGACGGCGCGTACACGGTGTAACCGTCACTGTTGACCCCTGCGAGCCATTCCAGCGCCTGCCCGGGTCTCTGCCGCACCCAGTGCATTCCAAACCCGCCAAAATTGAAGCCGGAGGCGCGGCAGAGGAGGCGCAGGGACCCCCCGGGGGGCTGGAGGTCCCCCGGGCCCCAGGAAGGTCCCTTTGTTCAAGGCCCTCCCAGGTGGGTCCCAGCCGCCTCCGGAGCGTGACGCCCACCCTGGGACACGGCCGGATCCGGCGCCTCATCCCCATCTCCCCTTTTTCCCGCAGGGCTCCGGGCGGCCGTGACCCTGCTGGAGTCCGGGGGGGACCTCCAGCCCCCCGGGGGGTCCCTGACCCTCGTCTGCCGCGGATCTGGGTTTGACTTCAGCCAATTCGGGATGGGCTGGATCCGCCAGAAACCCGGGCAGGCGCTGGAATTCGTCGCGAGTATCAACAGCGGTGGCAGCACCACCAACTACGCGCCGTCGGTGCAGGGCCGGTTCACGATCTCCAGGGACAACGGGCAGAGCTCGGTGACGCTGACCATGAACAGCCTCAGGGACGAGGATTCCACCACCTATTTCTGCGCCAAATCCTTTAGTACTGGTGGTGGTTATGGCTTCCCTGCTGCTTATCGTGTTCATGCTGGTGCTTGGGGTGGGTCTGGGCTCTCCCCCATGGCCAGGTCCCCACCGGTCCCCAAACCCCAGGTCCTTGCCCCAAACCCCAGCCCCTGACCCGCTTCTTGTCCACGTGTCCCAGCTCTGGACTGGTTCTGCCCCAAACCTCCGCCAGTGAGCCCAGGTCTCACCTCTCGGCCCCAGCTCTTCACCGCTCACGCGGATTTGGGTGGAAAACCCTCGGGATTGGCTGCCGGGAGGGAAGGTTCGGTGGCCATGGCTGAGATGTGGGGCCGAGCCCGGGGAACTCTGGGGCCGCAAGGGCCGGGAGCGGAAATCTGGGCTGAAAGGCTGAGGTTGCCATGGTGGCTCTGGGCAAAGAGTGCGAGTTGGAGGGAGAGGCGAAGATTTGGGCCAAAAGGTCAAAAGTGTGGAGGAAGCCGAAAGTTGGGGCAGCAGTGGGGGAGTTTGGGGCAAAGGGCTGAGATTGGAGGGCAAGGGCTGAGATTTTGGGGAAGGATCTGGGGGTTTGGGGACTTTTAAAGACCCTTCATGGGCGGTGACGCTGCCCTCAGCTGTATCATCAACCCTGCCAGCAGTACCGTAACCATCAACATAACCAGCACCAGCATGTTTGGCACAGAAATAGGCGGCGGAATCCTCGTCCCTGAGGCTGTTCATGGTCAGCGTCACCGAGCTCTGCCCGTTGTCCCTGGAGATCCTGAACCGGCCCTGCACCGACGACGCGTACTTGGTGGTGCTGCCATCGCTGTTGATAGTCGCGACGAATTCCAGCCCCTGCCCGGGTTTCTGGCGCATCCAGCCCATCCCGAATTTGGTGAAGTCAAACCCAGATCCGCGGCAGACGAGGGTCAGGGACCCCCCGGGGGGCTGGAGGTCCCCCCCGGACTCCAGCAGGGTCACGGCCGCCCGGAGCCCTGCGGGAAAAAGGGGAGATGGGGAGGAGGCGCCAGATCCGGGCGTGTCCTGGGGTGGGCGTCGCAATCTGGATGTGGCCGGGACCCACCTGGGAGGGCCACAAGGAGGATGAGGAGGAGGAGAATGGTGAGGTCCAAGGGTCACAAATTGGGAGCAAGAGTCGGGATTTGGGGTCCCCAATGGAGATGTGGAGCCAAGAGTCGGGATTTGGGTCGGTGGTTGAGCTTTGCCCATCCCCATCTCCCCTTTTTCCCGCAGGGCTCCAGGCGGCCGTGACCCTGCTGGAGTCTGGGGGGGACCTCCAGCCCCCCGGGGGGGCCCTGCGCCTCCTCTGCCGCGCCTCCGGCTTCGACTTCAGCCAATTTGGGATGGGCTGGATGCGCCAGAAAAACGGGCAGGCGCTGGAATACATCGCAGGTATCAACAGCGATGGCAGCAGCACCTACTACGCGTCGTCGGTCAAGGGCCGGTTCACGATCTCCAGGGACAACGGGCAGAGCTCGGTGACGCTGACCATGAACAGCCTCAGGGACGAGGATTCCGCCGCCTATTTCTGCGCCAAGGGTGCTTATGCTGGTGCTTATGCTGTTGGTGCTGGTGATGTTGGCAGTGTTGATGATGCAGTGGAGGTTGGCCCCATCTCCCCCATGAAGGCTCTTTAAAAGTCCCCAAACCCCCAGGTCCTTCCCCAAAATCTCAGCCCTTGCCCTCCAATCCCAGCCCTTTGCCCCAAACTCCCCCACTGCTGCCCCAACTTTCGGCTTCCTCCACACTTTTGACCTTTTGGCCCAAATCTTCGCCTCTCCCTCCAACTCGCACTCTTTGCCCAGAGCCACCATGGCAACCTCAGCCTTTCAGCCCAGATTTCCGCTCCCGGCCCTTGCGGCCCCAGAGTTCCCCGGGCTCGGCCCCACATCTCAGCCATGGCCACCGAACCTTCCCTCCCGGCAGCCAATCCCGAGGGTTTTCCACCCAAATCCACATGAGCGTTGAAGAGCTGGGGCCGAGAGGTGAGACCTGGGCTCACTGGCGGAGGTTTGGGGCAGAACCAGTCCAGAGCTGGGACACGTGGACAAGAAGCGGGTCAGGGGCTGGGGTTTGGGGCAAGGACCTGGGGTTTGGGGACTGGTGGGGACCCGACCAAGGGGGAGAGCCCAGAACCACCCCAAGCACCAGAATGACGACGATCGGCTGCAGCATCATCCCAACCAGCACCAGGATTACCCCAACCAGCAACAGCAGATTTGGCGCAGAAATAGGTGGCGGAATCCTCGTCCCTGAGGCTGTTCATGGTCAGCGTCACCGAGCTCTGCCCGTTGTCCCTGGAGATCCTGAACCGGCCCTGCACCGACGGCGTGTACCAGGTGCTGCTGCCACCGCTGTTGATACTCGCGAGCCATTCCAGCGCTTGCCCGGGTTTCTGGCAGATCCAGAGCATGTAGACATTCCCAAAGTTGAAGCCGGAGGCGCGGCAGAGGAGGCGCAGGGACCCCCCGGGGGGCTGGAGGTCCCCCCCGGACTCCAGCAGGGTCACGGCCGCCCGGAGCCCTGCGGGAAAAAGGGGAGATGGGGATGAGGCGCCGGATCCGGACGTGTCCCGGGGTGGGCATCGCGCTCCGGAGGCGGCCGGGACCCACCTGGGAGGGCCACGAGGAGGAGAAGGAGGAGGATGGGGAGATCCACGGGCCACAATTTGGGGCCAGGAGTCAGGATTTGGGGTCCCCAATGGAGATGTGGGGCCAAGAGTCGGGATTTGGGTCGGTGGTTGAGCTTTGCCCATCCCCATCTCCCCTTTTTCCCGCAGGGCTCCGGGCGGCCGTGACCCTGCTGGAGTCCGGGGGGGACCTCCAGCCCCCCGGGGGGTCCCTGCGCCTCCACTGCCGCGGATCTGGATTCGACTTCAGCCAATTCCACATCTACTGGGTGCGACAGAGACCCGGGCAGGGGCTGGAGTACGTCGCAGGGATCGACAGCGATGGATACACCACCTACGCGCCGTCGGTGCGGGACCGGTTCAGGATCTCCAGGGACAACGGGCAGAGCTCGGTGACGCTGACCATGAACAGCCTCGGGGACGAGGATTCCGCCGCCTATTTCTGCGGCAGACCGGCTGTTGCCGGTTGGGGTTTTGGTGCTTCTGCTTCTCGCGGTGGTTTTGGCCCCTTTGCCCCAATTCTTGATCCTTCGTCCCAAATCTCCTCCCTCTCCTCCAGTGTTCAGCACTGACCCCAAGCCCTCCCCTGGTTCTGCCCTAAACTCAGCGGGTTCAGCCCCAAATCTCCAGCGCTGCCTTCAATCCTCAAGTCTCGATCCCCAATCTGGGCTTTGTCCTTCCAACTTTGCCCCCAAAGTCTCGATTGGAGCGCAATTCCCAAGATTTTGGCCAACGGCAGCGATCGGGCTCCGCGCTGAAGATTTGGGGCCAGCGGTCCAGCTTTGGGTCAGTGGCTGTGACTCGGGGCCAGCAGTGGGAATTTGGGGCAAAACTGGGCAAGTCTGGGGGCAAATGGCTGAGATTTGAGGGCCAAGGTTGAGCTGAGGAGCAAAAAGGGTCCCGATTTGGGGTCAGGGGCTGCGGCTTGGAGCAAGGACCTGGGGTTTGGGGACCGATGGGGACCCGGCCACGGAGGCAGGGCCAAAGCCACCCCAAGCACCCGAATAACCAATATTGGCAGGACTGGCCCAACCAGGCCAGGCACCAGCAGATTTGGCACAGAAATAGGTGGCGGAATCCTCGTCCCTGAGGCTGTTCATGGTCAGCGTCACCGAGCTCTGCCCGTTGTCCCTGGAGATCGTGAACCGGCCCTTGACCGACGGCGTGTATTTGGTGCTGCCATCGTTGGCGATCTCTGCGACCCATTCCAGCCCCTGCCCGGGCCTCTGCCGCACCCACATCATGTTGAACCCGCCGAAATTGAAGCCGGAGGCGCGGCAGAGGAGGCGCAGGGACCCCCCGGGGGGCTGGAGGTCCCCCCCGGACTCCAGCAGGGTCACGGCCGCCCGGAGCCCTGCGGGAAAAAGGGGAGATGGGGATGGGCAAAGCTCAACCACCGACCCAAATCCCAACTCTTGGCCCCACATCTCCATTGGGGACCCCAAATCCTGACTCTTGGCCCCAAATTGTGACCCTTGGACCTCCCCATCATCCTCCTCCTCCTCCTCCTTCTCCTCGTGGCCCTCCCAGGTGGGTCCCGGCCGGGTCCGGAGCGCGACGCCCACCCCGGGACACGGCCGGATCCGGCGCCTCATCCCCATCTCCCCTTTTTCCCGCAGGGCTCCGGGCGGCCGTGACCCTGCTGGAGTCCGGGGGGGATGAGCAGCCTCCGGGGGGTTCCCTGACCCTCGTCTGCCGCGGATCCGGCTTCGACTTCGGGAAGTTCGGTATGTTCTGGGTGCGCCAGGGGCACGGGACGGGGCTGGAATGGGTCGCGGGCATCCACGACGACGGCACCGGCAGGTGGCACGCGCCCGCGGTGCGGGGCCGGTTCACGATCTCCAGGGACAACGGGCAGAGCTCGGTGACGCTGACCATGAACAGCCTCAGGGACGAGGATTCCGCCGCCTATTTCTGCGCCAAGAATTTCGACGGCAGCGGCGGGTGGGGATCTGCTGCTCTTGGTGGGGCTTTTGGCACCGAGCCCCCGCCGCTGTGTCCCCAGCCATCCCCAAACCCCAGAGCCGCCCCCAAACCTCGGCCCTTGGCCCCATTCTTGACCCTTTGTCCCAAATCTCCACCAGCTGCAGCAACGTTGACCCGAACCCTCGACTGGTTCTGGCCCAAAGCTCAAGCCCTGACCTCAAACTTCAACTCTTGGCCCCAGATCTCGACTTTGTTCTTCAAACTTTTCCACAAGGGTTGCGGTTGGGGTCAGTTTTTGAGGTTTTGGTCAAGGGTCAAGATATGGGGCCACGGGATGAAGTTTGGGGCAAAACTGGTCAACTTTTGAGCAAAGGGTTGAGATTTGAGGGCCGAGGTTGAGCTCAGGGATGAAAACAGTCCCGGTTTTGGGAAAACGTTTGAGTTTTGGGGCCAAAAGTTGAGATTTGGAGTCACAGAATTGGAGCTTGAGACAAATGGTAAAGAAATGGGTCAAAGGTTGAGGTTTTGGGGAAGGATCTGGAGTTTGGTGATGTTTGGGGATGCAGCGACAGCAGCGGGGAAAAAACACCCCAAGCACCAGCACCAGCACCAGCACCAGCACCAGCATCCTTGGCACAGAAATAGGCGGCGGAATCCTCGTCCCTGAGGCTGTTCATGGTCAGCGTCACCGAGCTCTGCCCGTTGTCCCTGGAGATCCTGAACCGGCCCTCCACCGACGGCGCGTAGTCGGTGTAACCGTCGCTGTTGATCCCTGCGAGCCATTCCAGCGCCTGCCCGGGCCTCTGTCGTACCCATTCCATCTGGTATTGTCCGAAGTCGAAGCCGGAGGTGCGGCAGAGGAGGCGCAGGGACCCCCCGGGGGGCTGGAGGTCCCCCCCGGACTCCAGCAGGGTCACGGCCGCCCGGAGCCCTGCGGGAAAAAGGGGAGATGGGGATGGGCAAAGCTCAACCACCGACCCAAATCCCGACTCTTGGCCCCACATCTCCATTGGGGAACCCAAATCCTGACTCTTGGCCCCAAATTGTGACCCTTGGACCTCCCCATCCTCCTCCTCCTCGTCCTCGTGGCCCTCCCAGGTGGGTCCCGGCTCCCTCCGGAGCGCGACGCCCACCCCGGGACACGCCCGGATCCGGCGCCTCATCCCCATCTCCCCTTTTTCCCGCAGGGCTCCGGGCGGCCGTGACCCTGCTGGAGTCCGGGGGGGACCTCCAGCCCCCCGGGGGGTCCCTGAGCCTCCTCTGCCGCGCCTCCGGCTTTGACTTCGGGAGTTATGACATGTTCTGGATCCGCCAGAAACCCGGGCAGGGGCTGGAATACGTCGCGTGGATCTACAAAGATGGCAGCAACACCGGCTACGCGCCGTCGGTGCAGGGCCGGTTCAGGATCTCCAGGGACAACGGGCAGAGCTCGGTGACGCTGACCATGAACAGCCTCAGGGACGAGGATTCCGCCACCTATTTCTGCGCCAAATGTTACAGCAGTGGTTGTGGTGCTGCTTATGTTGCTGCTTATGGTGTGAATGTCGGTGGTGGCCCCCGGTCCCATGAAATTGGCATGTCCAGAAAACATCCCAAATCCCCACATCCTTCCCCCAAATCCTGACTGTCGCCCTCCTGCCGCCACCGTTTCCCCCCAAACTCAACGCTCGACTTCCTCCAGACCTTCCAGCCTTTGACCCAAATCTCGAAGGTTCAACCCCAAACTCTGAGCCTTTTTCCGGAGATTTCAACTGAGCGCTGCCCGCGAAGCTCCGCGGCCTCTGCCCCCGGCGTCGATTGGTTCGGTGCCAAATCTCAACCATCGTTCTCAAAACTTCCCTGTTGGCACCAGATCCTGATCTTTTTTCCCCAAAAGCTGGTGCGGACGATGGAGGTTTGGGTCGATGGTCGAGACCTGGGGCCAAAAGTCAAGATCTGGGTCCAAAAGTCAAAATTTGGGGCCAAAAGTCAAGATTTGGGGCCAGCCCTGAGATCCTTCCCCACAACCTCAATCGTTGGCCCCAAATCAGGACAATTTTCTCCAAATTGTGACGCCTTAACCCCGCCCGTTCCTGTCGCAGCCCGGACACCGAAATCCAGGGCTGCAGCTGGGGCTCCTTCCCTCTGCTTCGGCGCTTGGAGAAATCCCAGCCGGAGCTTTTCCGGCGAGGTCGTGAACACGCCGAAACTCGCCGGCGAAAACGGGGGCAAATTCAGGAACTGCGGCAAAGGCTTCGGCACAACCCCACATCCAACACCGAAGCGCTGCCTCCCGGCACCGGCTCGGCACCGGCTCAGCCCGGCGCACCTGGAAACCTGGGAAGCCTTTCAGGGGCAGAGTGACCCCAAAAAATCCCTCGGGAAGAGGACGGGAAGGGGAGGAAGGAGAGGGGAGAGACAGGAAAAGTCCCACCGAGCTCCGGGCTCCAGCGGGGGTGAGGTGGGAGCCCCAGGGCGGGGCTGGGCCAGACCCTCAGGGCTGGGCTGGTGGAGATTTGGGTCAGACGGTCAAGAGTGGGCGGGAAGTGGAGAGTTGGGGCAACGGTGGAAGAATTTGGGGCAAGAGGGTCAAGAATGGGGTCAGTGGCTGGGATTTGGGGGAAGGATCTGGGGATGCTGGGGGGTTTGGGTGGTGAGGAAATGGGGCCACGGCCGCCATCGTCACCATAAGCACCAGCAGCACCACCATAACCAGCACTGTCACGTTTGGCGCAGAAATAGGTGGCGGAATCCTCGTCCCTGAGGCTGTTCATGGTCAGCGTCACCGAGCTCTGCCCGTTGTCCCTGGAGATCCTGAACCGGCCCTGCACCGACGGCGCGTAGTAGGTGCTGCTGCCACCGCTGTTGATACTCGCGACGAATTCCAGCCCCTGCCCGGGTTTCTGGCGGTACCAGCCCATCCCGAATTGGCTGAAGTCGAATCCGGAGGCGCGGCAGAGGAGGCGCAGGGACCCCCCGGGGGGCTGGAGGTCCCCCCCGGACTCCAGCAGGGTCACGGCCGCCCGGAGCCCTGCAGGAAAAAGGGGAGATGGGGATGGGCAAAGCTCAACCGCCGACCCAAATCCCGACTCTTGGCCCCACATCTCCATTGGGGACCCCAAATCCTGACTCCTGGCCCCAAATTGTGACCCTTGCACCTCCCCATCCTCCTCCTCCTCGTGGCCCTCCCAGGTGGGTCCCGGCCGCCTCCGGAGCGCGACGCCCACCCCGGGACACGGCCGGATCCGGCGCCTCATCCCCATCTCCCCTTTTTCCCGCAGGGCTCCGGGCGGCCGTGACCCTGCTGGAGTCTGGGGGGGACCTCCAGGCCCCCGGGGGGTCCCTGACCCTCGTCTGCCGCGCCTCCGGCTTCACCTTTGGGAGTTACGAGATGGACTGGGTGCGACAGAGACCTGGGCAGGCGCTGGAATACGTCGCAGGGATCAGCAGCAGTGGTCTCACCACCAGATACGCGCCGTCGGTGCAGGGCCGGTTCAGGATCTCCAGGGACAACGGGCAGAGCTCGGTGACGCTGACCATGAACAGCCTCAGGGACGAGGATTCCGCCACCTATTTCTGCGCCAAATCTTACGACGGTGGCTTTAATGGTGCTGCTGGTGTTGGTCCCTCCCTCGTTGCTGTGTCTCCGCCTGTCCCCAGGCCTCAGATTGTTGGCCCAAACCTCACCCCTTGCCCATGTTCTTGACCCCTTTTCCCGAATCTGCCCCGTTTTCACCAACGGTGATGACCGACCCCAAACCCTTGACTGCTTCAGCCCCAAAACTCAGCCGTTCCGCCCAAATCACCATTCCTGCCTAAAAATCCCCCTCTTCTTCCCCAAAACTGCCAAACGGCTCACAGCCTGGGTCAGTGGTCAGTCTGGGGTCAGTGGTCAAGATTTGGGCTGGGACTCGGTGCCAGCAGTGGAGGTTTGGGTGAAAGTGCTTGAGTTTGGTGGCAAAAGGTTGAGCTGTGAGGGACAAGGTTGAGCTCTGGGGTCAAAATGATTCCAGTTGGACGCCAAGAGCTGGGAACTGGAACAGAACCAGTCCAAGGCTGGGACGCAGGGTGAGGTTTGGGGGAAGGATCCGAGCTTTGGGGACATTGTGGGGACGCGGCCATGGGGGCGGGGCTGAAATTACAAAAACCATCGCCAGCATCACAACAATCGTCAGCAGATTTGGCGCAGAAATAGGCGGCGGAATCCTCGTCCCTGAGGCTGTTCATGGTCAGCGTCAGCGAGCTCTGCCCGTTGTCCCTGGAGATCGTGAACCGGCCCTGCACCGACGGCGCGTATCTGATGTAACCACCGCTGCTGCTGCTGATGTATGCGACGGCTTCCAGCGCCTGCCCAGGGCTCTGTCGCACCCAGAGCATCGCGAATTTACTGAAGTCGAAGCCGGAGGCGCGGCAGAGGAGGGTCAGGGACCCCCCGGGGGGCTGGAGGTCCCCCCCGGACTCCAGCAGGGTCACGGCCGCCCGGAGCCCTGCGGGAAAAAGGGGAGATGGGGATGAGGCGCCGGATCCGGCCGTGTCCCGGGGTGGGCGTCGCGCTCCGGAGGCGGCCGGGACCCACCTGGGAGGGCCACGAGGACGAGGATGAGGAGGAGGATGGGGAGGTGCAAGGTCACAATTTGGGACCAAGAGTCAGGATTTGGGGTCCCCAGACTCCCCAGATCCTTCCCCCAAATCCCAGCCACTGGCCCCATTCTTGACCTGATTCCCACAAACTCTTCCATTGCTGCCCCAACTCTCGACTTTCCCCTCAGGTTCATCCATTTCACCCCGTGAAGGTTTGGGGCCAGCGCTTGCGTTTGGGGCAGAACCATTCAGGGCTTTGGGTCAGCATTGGTTCAAACGGGGGAGATTTGAGACAAAGAGTCAAGAGCTGGGTCAGGGGCTGAGGTTTGGGTCAAAGATCTGGGGTTTGGGGTCTGGTGGGGACCCAAGGATGAGGGAGGAGCCGCAACAATGAGCTGGGGGCCACGACCAAGAGTCACTATAAGCACCAGCAGGCCAGCAACCAGCACAAGAGGCTTTGGCACAGAAATAGGTGGCGGAATCCTCGTCCCTGAGGCTGTTCATGGTCAGCGTCACCGAGCTCTGCCCGTTGTCCCTGGAGATCGTGAACCGGCCCTGCACCGACGGCGCGTAGAAGGTACCGGTGCTGTCATCATGGATCCCTGCGACCCATTCCAGCCCCTGCCCGGATTTCTGGCGCATCCAGTACATCGCAAATTGGCTGAAGTCGAATCCAGATCCGCGGCAGAGGAGGCGCAGGGACCCCCCGGGGGGCTGGAGGTACCCCCCGGACTCCAGCAGGGTCACGGCCGCCCGGAACCCTGCGGGATAAAGGGGAGATGAGGATGAGGCGCCAGATCCGGGCATGTCCCGGGGTGGGCGTCGCGCTCTGGAGGCGGCCGGGACCCACCTGGGAGGGCCACGAGGAGGAGGAGGAGGAGGATGGGGAGGTCCAAGGGCCACAATTTGGGGCCAAGAGTCAGGATTTGGGTTCCCCAATGGAGATGTGGGGCCAAGAGTTGGGATTTGGGTCGGTGGTTGAGCTTTGCCCATCCCCGTCTCCCCTTTTTCCCGCAGGGCTCCAGGCGGCCGTGACCCTGCTGGAGTCCGGGGGGGACCTCCAGCCCCCCGGGGGGTCCCTGCGCCTCCTCTGCCGCGGATCTGGGGTTGACTTCAGCAAATTCGCGATGGGCTGGTACCGCCAGAAACCCGGGCAGGCGCTGGAATACGTTGCCAGGATCAACAACGATGGCAGTTACACCGAGTACGCGCCGTCGGTGCAGGGCCGGTTCAGGATCTCCAGGGACAACGGGCAGAGCTCGGTGACGCTGACCATGAACAGCCTCAGGGACGAGGATTCCGCCACCTATTTCTGTGCCAAATCTGACGATGCTTTGGCTCCTGCTGGTGGTTATGGTGACACAGCTGAGGGCAGCCCCACGCCCCCTGTGATGTGTCTTTTAATGCCCCCAAACCCCCAGATCCTTCCCCAAAATCTCAGCCCTTGCCCTCCAATCTCAGCCCTTTTCCCCAAACTCCCCCACTGCTGCCCCAACTCTCCAGTTTCTCCACACTTTTGCCCCCTTGTCCCAAATCTCCACCTTTCCCTCAGACTTGGACCATTGGCCCAAACCTGGGCTCCTTCATCCCCCAAATCTCAGCCTTTCACCCCAGATTTCAGCCGAGGTCACCTCAAACCTCCACTGGTTCTGTCGGGCTTTGGGGAACGGGTTGGGGTTTGGGACAAAGGTGCTCAAGTTTTGGAGAAAATGGTCAAAATCTGGGGAAACAGCCAAGGTTCGGCCACGTGGTCGAGTTTTGGGGCCAAACCTTGAGTTGTGGGGTGAGCGGTCACCGCTGGCGTGAACGGGGCAGATTTGGGGCGAAGGGTCAAGAGTTGGGTGAGGAGTCGAAGCCTGAGGGAAGGATCTGGGCTTTGGGGACAGGCGGGGACAGCGAGGGAGTGACGGGGCCACGGCCAGGGTCATCACCATAAGCAGCACCAGCACTACCCCAACCAGCATAAGCAGATTTGGTGCAGAAATAGGTGGCGGAATCCTCGTCCCTGAGGCTGTTCATGGTCAGCGTCACCGAGCTCTGCCCGTTGTCCCTGGAGATCGTGAACCGGCCCTTGACGGACGGCGCGTAGAAGGTACCGGTGCTGTCATCATGGATCCCTGCGACCCATTCCAGCGCCTGCCTGGGTTTCTGGCGGTACCAGCTCATCCCAAATTGGCTGAAGTCAAACCCAGATCCGCGGCAGACGAGGGTCAGGGACCCCCCGGGGGGCTGGAGGTCCCCCCCGGACTCCAGCAGGGTCACGGCCGCCCGGAGCCCTGCGGGAAAAAGGGGAGATGGGGATGAGGCGCCGGATCCGGCCGTGTCCCGGGGTGGGCGTCGCGCTCTGGAGGCGGCCGGGACCCACCTGGGAGGGCCTTGAACGAAGGGACCTTCCTGGGGCCTGGGGGGACCTCCAGCCCCCCGGGGGGTCCCTGCGCCTCCTCTGCCGCGCCTCCGGCTACGACTTTGGGAATGTCTACATGCTCTGGGCGCGGCAGAGACCCGGGCAGGCGCTGGAATACGTCGCGAGTATCAAGAGCGATGGCAGCACCACCTGGTACGCGCCGTCGGTGCAGGGCCGGTTCACGATCTCCAGGGACAACGGGCAGAGCTCGGTGACGCTGACCATGAACAGCCTCAGGGACGAGGATTCCGCCACCTATTTCTGCGCCAAATCTGCTGGTTATAGTTGTAATTATGGAGTTCCTGCTAACGATGGTGGTTTGGGTCCTGCCCCCATCTCGGTGTCCCCACCTGCCCCCAAACCCCAGATCCGTCCCCCAAACCTCAGCCCTTGGCCCCACTCTTGAAAAAGGGATTTCACCCCGGTATTCATTTGAAGGTCCCCAGGTGCGCCGGGCCCAGGCGGAACGCGCCGCAGTGCCCACCCCCGGCAGGTCTGGCACCTCATTATAGGCGTTACTAATTAGCACTTCCACCAGCGACTCCCCAGTGCGGGGCTCCAGCGACCGTTGGTGCCCTTTTGGGGCGCAAGGCTGAGCTTTAGGGCCGAAAGCCGAGCTTTGGGCCACAAGCAGCCGAGGGTGTGGGGCGGATGCGCCAACGTCGGCACAAATGTGGGAGATGTGGGGCAAAGGGCCGAGGAACGGGTCCGGAGTGAGGTTTTGGGGACAGGACCTGGGCTTTGGGACATGTGGGCGAGCGGTGCGAGGGGCGGGGCCACCTCCAGCACTGTCACCATCGCCAGCACCGTAAATGTCGCCTGCGCCGCTCCAGCCGCTGGAGCCCTTGGCGCAGAAATAGGCGGCGGAATCCTGGTCCCGGAGGCTGCTCATGGTCAGCGTCACCGAGCTCTGCCCGTTGTCCCGGGCGATCGCCACCCGGCCCCGCACCGACGGCGCGTACACCGTGTGTCCTCCCTTGTTGATGCCGGCCACGAACTCCAGCCCCTTCCCGGGGCCCTGGCGCACCCACATCAGGTCAAAACTCCCGAAGTCGAAGCCGGAGGCGCGGCAGAGGAGGCGCAGGGAGCCCCCGGGGGGCTGGAGGTCCCCCCCGGACTCCAGCAGGGTCACGGCCGCATCCCCACATCTCGACCGCTTTTGGCCCAAACCCCACTGGTTTGGTCTCAGATCTCCGCCAGGCGCCCCCAACGCCCCCAAATCCTGCAATTAACCCAAACGCAGTCGTTAATTAATTGCGCGCCTCAGCTGGACCCTGCTCTGTCGATTGCCCAATTTCCTGCGAGTTAAAAACTTGTAAAACCCCCTGGGACCCCGGACCTGGCACATCCTGGCCACGGCCTTGAGCTCCCTCCTCCTCCTCCCCATCCTCCTCATCCTTCTCCTCGTGGCCCTCCCAGGTGGGTCCCGGCCGCCTCCGGAGCGCGACGCCCACCCCGGGACACGGCCGGATCCGGCGCCTCATCCCCATCTCCCCTTTTTCCCGCAGGGCTCCGGGCGGCCGTGACCCTGCTGGAGTCCGGGGGGGACCTCCAGCCCCCCGGGGGGTCCCTGACCCTCGCCTGCCGCGGATCTGGGTTTGACTTCAGCCAATTCGGGATGGGCTGGCACCGCCAGAGACCTGGGCAGGGGCTGGAATACGTCGCGAGTATCAACAGCGGTGGCAGCACCACCCGCTACGCGCTGTCGGTCAAGGGCCGGTTCACGATCTCCAGGGACAACGGGCAGAGCTCGGTGACGCTGACCATGAACAGCCTCAGGGACGAGGATTCCGCCACCTATTTCTGCGCCAAGTCTCCTAATACTGGTGGTGCTGGTGCTGATGGTTATGGTGACACCACCGGCCATGGCCCCACCGCCACCTCGCTGTCCCCGCCTGTCCCCAAAGCCCAGATCCTTCCCTCAGGCTTCAAGTCCTCACCCAACTCTCCACCCTTTGCCCCAAATCTGCCCCGTTCACGCCAGCGGTGACCGCTCACCCCACAACTCAAGGCTTGGCCCCAAAACTCGACCACGTGGCCGAACCTTGGCTGTTTCCCCAGATTTTCACCGTTTTCTCCAAAACTTGAGCACCTTTGCCCCAAACCCCAACCCGGTCCCCCAAGCCCGACAGAACCAGTGGAGGTTTGAGGTGACCTCGGCTGAAATCTGGGGTGAAAGGCTGAGATTTGGGGGATGAAGGAGCCCAGGTTTGGGGCCAATGGTCCAAGTCTGAGGGAAAGGCGGAGATTTGGGACAAGGGGGCAAAAGTGTGGAGAAACTGGAGAGTTGGGGCAGCAGTGGGGGAGTGTGGGGAAAAGGGCTGGGATTGGAGGGCAAGGGCTGAGATTTTGGGGAAGGATCTGGGGGTTTGGGGGCATTAAAAGACACATCACAGGGGGCGTGGGGCTGCCCTCAGCTGTGTCACCATAACCACCAGCAGGAGCCAAAGCATCATCAGATTTGGCGCAGGAATAGGTGGCGGAATCCTCGTCCCTGAGGCTGTTCATGGTCAGCGTCACCGAGCTCTGCCCGTTGTCCCTGGAGATCGTGAACCGGCCCTCGACCGACGGCGCGTACACGGTGTAACTACCATCGTTGTTGATCCTGGCAACGTATTCCAGCCCCTTCCCGGGTTACTGGCGAATCCAGCCCATCCCAAATTCGCTGAAGTCAAACCCAGATGTGCGGCAGAGGAGGCACAGGGAGTCGAGTTTTAGAGAAAACGGTGAAAATCTGGGGAAACAGCCAAGGTTCGGCCACGTGGTCGAGTTTTGGGGCCAAACCTTGAGTTGTGGGGTGAGCGGTCACCGCTGGCGTGAACGCGGCAGATTTGGGGCGAAGGGTGGAGAGTTGGGTGAGGAGTCGAAGCCTGAGGGAAGGATCTGGGCTTTGGCGACAGGCGGGGACAGCGAGGGAGTGACGGGGCCACGGCCAGGGTCATCACCATAAGCAGCACCAGCACTACCCCAACCAGCATAAGCAGATTTGGTGCAGAAATAGGTGGCGGAATCCTCGTCCCTGAGGCTGTTCATGGTCAGCGTCACCGAGCTCTGCCCGTTGTCCCTGGAGATCGTGAACCGGCCCTTGACGGACGGCGCGTAGAAGGTATCGGTGCTGTCATCATGGATCCCTGCGACCCATTCCAGCGCCTGCCCGGGTTTCTGGCGGTACCAGCTCATCCCAAATTGGCTGAAGTCAAACCCAGATCCGCGGCAGAGGAGGGTCAGGGACCCCCCGGGGGGCTGGAGGTCCCCCCCGGACTCCAGCAGGGTCACGGCCGCCCGGAGCCCTGCGGGAAAAAGGGGAGATGGGGATGAGGCGCCGGATCCGGGCGTGTCCTGGGGTGGGCGTCGCTCTCCGGAGGCGGCCGGGACCCACCTGGGAGGGCCTTGAACGAAGGGACCTTCCTGGGGCCTGGGGGGACCTCCAGCCCCCCGGGGGGTCCCTGCGCCTCCTCTGCCGCGCCTCCGGCTACGACTTTGGGAATGTCTACATGCTCTGGGCGCGGCAGAGACCCGGGCAGGCGCTGGAATACGTCGCGAGTATCAAGAGCGATGGCAGCACCACCTGGTACGCGCCGTCGGTGCAGGGCCGGTTCACGATCTCCAGGGACAACGGGCAGAGCTCGGTGACGCTGACCATGAACAGCCTCAGGGACGAGGATTCCGCCACCTATTTCTGTGCCAAGGGTTCTGGTTCTAGTTGTAATCATGAAGTTCCTGCTAACGATGGTGGTTTGGGTCCTGCCCCCATCTCGGTGTCCCCACCTGCCCCCAAACCCCAGATCCTTCCCCCAAACCTCAGCCCTTGGCCCCACTCTTGAAAAAGGGATTTCACCCCGGTATTTATTTGAAGGTCCCCGGGTGCGCCGGGCCCAGGTGGAACGCGCCGCAGTGCCCACCCCCGGCAGGTCTGGCACCTCATTATAGGCGTTACTAATTAGCACTTCCACCAGCGACTCCCCAGTGCGGGGCTCCAGCGACCGTTGGTGCCCTTTTGGGGCGCAAGGCTGAGCTTTAGGGCCGAAAGCCGAGCTTTGGGCAACAAGCAGCCGAGGGTGTGGGGCGGATGCGCCAACGTCGGCACAAATGTGGGAGATGTGGGGCAAAGGGCCGAGGAACGGGTCCGGAGTGAGGTTTTGGGGACAGGACCTGGGCTTTGGGACATGTGGGCGAGCGGTGCGAGGGGCGGGGCCACCTCCAGCACTGTCACCATCGCCAGCACCGTAAATGTCGCCTGCGCCGCTCCAGCCGCTGGAGCCCTTGGCACAGAAATAGGCGGCGGAATCCTCGTCCCGGAGGCTGCTCATGGTCAGCGTCACCGAGCTCTGCCCGTTGTCCCGGGCGATCGCCACCCGGCCCCGCACCGACGGCGCGTACACTGTGTGTCCTCCCTTGTTGATGCCGGCCACGAACTCCAGCCCCTTCCCGGGGCCCTGGCGCACCCACATCAGGTCAAAACTCCCGAAGTCGAAGCCGGAGGCGCGGCAGAGGAGGCGCAGGGACCCCCCGGGGGGCTGGAGTTCCCCCCCGGACTCCAGCAGGGTCACGGCTGCATCCCGACATCTCGACCACTTTTGGCCCAATCCCCACTGGTTTGGTCTCAGATCTCCGCCAGGCGCCCCCAACGCCCCCAAATCCTGCAATTAACCCAAACGCAGTCGTTAATTAATTGGGCGCCTCAGCTGGACCCTGCTCTGTCGATTGCCCAATTTCCTGCGAGTTAAAAACTTGTAAAACCCCCTGGGACCCCGGACCTGGCACATCCCGGCCACGGCCTTGAGCTCCCTCCTCCTCCTCCCCATCCTCCTCCTCGTCCTCGTGGCCCTCCCAGGTGGGTCCCGGCCGCCTCCGGAGCGCGACGCCCACCCCGGGACACGGCCGGATCCGGCGCCTCATCCCCATCTCCCCTTTTTCCCGCAGGGCTCCGGGCGGCCGTGACCCTGCTGGAGTCCGGGGGGGACCTCCAGCCCCCCGGGGGGTCCCTGACCCTCGCCTGCCGCAGATCTGGGTTTGACTTCAGCCAATTCGGGATGGGCTGGCACCGCCAGAGACCCGGGCAGGGGCTGGAATACGTCGCGAGTATCAACAGCGGTGGCAGCACCACCCGCTACGCGCTGTCGGTCAAGGGCCGGTTCACGATCTCCAGGGACAACGGGCAGAGCTCGGTGACGCTGACCATGAACAGCCTCAGGGACCAGGATTCCGCCACCTATTTCTGCGCCAAGTCTCCTAATACTGGTGGTGCTGGTGCTGATGGTTATGGTGACACCGCCGGCCATGGCCCCACCGCCACCTCGCTGTCCCCGCCTGTCCCCAAAGCCCAGATCCTTCCCTCAGGCTTCAAGTCCTCACCCAACTCTCCACCCTTTGCCCCAAATCTGCCCCGTTCACGCCAGCGGTGACCGCTCACCCCACAACTCAAGGCTTGGCCCCAAAACTCGACCACGTGGCCGAACCTTGGCTGTTTCCCCAGATTTTCACCGTTTTCTCCAAAACTTGAGCACCTTTGCCCCAAACCCCAACCCGGTCCCCCAAGCCCGACAGAACCAGTGGAGGTTTGAGGTGACCTCGGCTGAAATCTGGGGTGAAAGGCTGAGATTTGGGGGATGAAGGAGCCCAGGTTTGGGGCCAATGGTCCAAGTCTGAGGGAAAGGCGGAGATTCGGGACAAGGGGGCAAAAGTGTGGAGAAACTGGAGAGTTGGGGCAGCAGTGGGGGAGTTTGGGGAAAAGGGCTGAGATTGGAGGGCAAGGGCTGAGATTTTGGGGAAGGATCTGGGGGTTTGGGGGCATTAAAAGACACATCACAGGGGGCGTGGGGCTGCCCTCAGCTGTGTCACCATAACCACCAGCAGGAGCCAAAGCATCGTCAGATTTGGCGCAGGAATAGGTGGCGGAATCCTCGTCCCTGAGGCTGTTCATGGTCAGCGTCACCGAGCTCTGCCCGTTGTCCCTGGAGATCGTGAACCGGCCCTCGACCGACGGCGCGTACACGGTGTAACTACCATCGCTGTTGATACTGGCAACGTATTCCAGCCCCTTCCCGGGTTACTGGCGAATCCAGCCCATCCCAAATTCGCTGAAGTCAAACCCAGATGTGCGGCAGAGGAGGCACAGGGAGTCGAGTTTTAGAGAAAACGGTGAAAATCTGGGGAAACAGCCAAGGTTCGGCCACGTGGTCGAGTTTTGGGGCCAAACCTTGAGTTGTGGGGTGAGCGGTCACCGCTGGCGTGAACGCGGCAGATTTGGGGCGAAGGGTGGAGAGTTGGGTGAGGAGTCGAAGCCTGAGGGAAGGATCTGGGCTTTGGCGACAGGCGGGGACAGCGAGGGAGTGACGGGGCCACGGCCAGGGTCATCACCATAAGCAGCACCAGCACCACCCCAACCAGCATAAGCAGCTTTGGCGCAGAAATAGGCGGCGGAATCCTCGTCCCTGAGGCTGTTCATGGTCAGCGTCACCGAGCTCTGCCCGTTGTCCCTGGAGATCGTGAACCGGCCCTTGACGGACGACGCGTAGTCGATGTAACTACCATCGTTGTTGATCCTGGCGACCCATTCCAGTCCCTGCCCGGGCCTCTGTCGCACCCATTCCATCTGGTATTGTCCGAAGTCAAATCCGGAGGCGCGGCAGAGGAGGCGCAGGGACCCCCCGGGGGGCTGGAGGTCCCCCCCGGACTCCAGCAGGGTCACGGCCGCCTGGAGCCCTGCGGGAAAAAGGGGAGATGGGGATGAGGCGCCGGATCCGGGCGTGTCCCGGGGTGGGCGTCACGCTCCGGAGGCGGCCGGGACCCACCTGGAAGTGCCACGAGGAGGAGGAGGAGGAGGAGGAGGAGGAGGAGGATGGGGATGTCCATCGGTCACAATTTGGGGCCAAGAGTCGGAATGTGGGTGCAGCAGAGACCCACGCAGGAGCTGTAATGGGTCGCGGAGATCACCAACACCGGTGGCAGCACCGAGTATGCGCCGTCGGTGCAGGGCCGGTTCACGATCTCCAGGGACAACGGGCAGAGCTCGGTGACGCTGACCATGAACAGCCTCAGGGACGAGGATTCCGCCGCCTATTTCTGTGCCAAATCCTATGGTGCTGGTGGTGCTTATGGTGCTGAGAGTGGCGCCGTCCCCATGAAGGGTCTTTAAAAGTCCCCAAACCCCAGATCCTTCCCCAAAATCTCAGCCCTTGCCCTCCAATCTCAGCCCTTTGCCCCAAACTCCCCCACTGCTGCCCCGACTTTCGGCTTCCTCCACACTTTTGACCTTTTGGCCCAAATCTTCGCCTCTCCCTCCAACTCGCACTCTTTGCCCAGGGCCACCATGGCAACCTCAGCCTTTCAGCCCAGATTTCCGCTCCCGGCCCTTGCGGCCCCAGAGTTCCCCGGGCTCGGCCCCACATCTCAGCCATGGCCACCGAACCTTCCCTCCCGGCAGCCGATCCCGAGGGTTTTCCACCCAAATCCGCGTGAGCGGTGAAGAGCTGGGGCCGAGAGGTGAGACCTGGGCTCACTGGCGGAGGTTTGGGGCAGAACCAGCCCAGAGCTGGGACACGTGGACAAGAAGCGGGTCAGGGGCTGGGGTTTGGGGCAAGGACCTGGGGTTTGGGGACCGGTGGGGACCCGGCCAAGGGGGAGAGCCCAGAACCACCCCAAGCACCAGAATGACCACTGTTGGAAGCACCATACCAAGTAGCGGCAGCACCAACATTTTTGGCGCAGAAATAGGTGGCGGAATCCTCGTCCCTGAGGCTGTTCATGGTCAGCGTCACCGAGCTCTGCCCGTTGTCCCTGGAGATCCTGAACCGGCCCTTGACCGACGGCGCGTATCCGGTGCTGCTGCCACTGCTGCTGATCCCTGCGACGTATTCCAGCCCCTGCCCAGGTCTCTGGCGGACCCAGTCCATCTCGTAACTCCCGAAGTTGAACCCAGATCCGCGGCAGAGGAGGCGCAGGGACCCCCCGGGGGGCTGGAGGTCCCCCCCGGACTCCAGCAGGGTCACGGCCGCCCGGAGCCCTGCAGGAAAAAGGGGAGATGGGGATGGGCAAAGCTCAACCACCAACCCAAATCCCGACTCTTGGCCCCACATCTCCATTGGGGACCCCAAATCCTGACTCTTGGCCCCAAATTGTGACCCTTGCACCTCCCCATCCTCCTCCTCCTCCTCGTCCTCGTGGCCCTCCCAGATGGGTCCCGGCTCCCTCCGGAGCGTGACGCCCACCCCGGGACACGGCCGGATCCGGCGCCTCATCCCCATCTCCCCTTTTTCCTGCAGGGCTCCGGGCGGCGGTGACCCTGCTGGAGTCCGGGGGGGACCTCCAGCCCCCCGGGGGGTCCCTGCGCCTCCTCTGCCGCGCCTCCGGCTTCGACTTCAGCCAATTCGGGATGAGCTGGATGCGCCAGAAACCTGGGCAGAGGCTGGAATACGTCGCGGCTATCAGCAGCAGTGGTGGCAGCACCTTGTACGCGTCGTCGGTGCGGGGCCGGTTCACGATCTCCAGGGACAACGGGCAGAGCTCGGTGACGCTGACCATGAACAGCCTCAGGGACGAGGATTCCGCCACCTATTTCTGTGCCAAATGTGCTGCTGGTGCTGGTGGTTGGTGTGGTGCTGTTGGTACTGCCGCCACTGATGGTGACACAGCTGTGGACGGTCCCACGCCCCCCATGAGGGATGTTTAAAATCCCCAAACCACGAGATCCTCCCCCAAAACTTGAACCGTCGAACCTCCAATCTCAGCCCTTTTCCCCACACTCCCCCACTGCTGCCCCAACTCTCCAGTTTCTCCACAATTTTGCCCCCTTGGCCCAAATCTCCGCCTTTCCCTCAGCTTGGACCATTGGCCCAAACCTGGGCTCCTTCATCCCCCAAATCTCAGCCTTTCACCCCAGATTTCAGCCGTGGTCACCTCAAACCTCCACTGGTTCTGTCGGGCTTTGGGGAACGGGTTGGGGTTTGGGACAAAGGTGCTCAAGTTTTGGAGAAAATGGTCAAAATCTGGGGAAACAGCCAAGGTTCGGCCACGTGGTCGAGTTTTGGGGCCAAGCCTTGAGTTGTGGGGTGAGCGGTCACCGCTGGCGTGAACGGGGCAGATTTGGGGCGAAGGGTCAAGAGTTGGGTGAGGAGTCGAAGCCTGAGGGAAGGATCTGGGCTTTGGGGACAGGCGGGGACAGCGAGGTGGCGGTGAGGCCACGGCCGGCGGTGTCACCATAACCATCAGCACCAGCACTACCAGTATTAGGAGACTTGGCGCAGAAATAGGTGGCGGAATCCTCGTCCCTGAGGCTGTTCATGGTCAGCGTCACCGAGCTCTGCCCGTTGTCCCTGGAGATCGTGAACCGGCCCTTGACCGATGACGCGTAGCCGGTGTAACTACCATCGCTGTTGATACTCGCGACGTATTCCAGTCCCTGTCCGGGTTTCTGGCGGTGCCAGCCCATCCCGAATTGTCCAAAGTCGAAGCCGGAGGCGCGGCAGACGAGGGTCAGGGACCCCCCGGGCTGCTGGAGGTCCCCCCCGGACTCCAGCAGGGTCACGGCCGCCCGGAGCCCTGCGGGAAAAAGGGGAGATGGGGATGGGCAAAGCTCAACCACCGACCCAAATCCCGACTCTTGGCCCCACATCTCCATTGGGGACCCCAAATCCCGACTCTTCGCCCCAAATTGTGGCCCTTGGACCTCCCCATCCTCCTCCACCTCCTTTTCCTCGTGGCCCTCCCAGGTGGGTCCCGGCTGCCTCCGGAGCGCGACGCCCACCCCGGGACACGCCCGGATCCGGCGCCTCATCCCCATCTCCTCTGCCGCGCCTCCGGCTTCAATTTCGGTGGGTTCAACATGATGTGGGTGCGGCAGAGACCCGGGCAGGCGCTGGAATGGCTCGCGGAGATCAGCAAGTCTGGTGGCAGCACCTACTACGCGCCGTCGGTGCAGGGCCGGTTCGCGATCTCCAGGGACAACGGGCAGAGCTCGGTGACGCTGACCATGAACAGCCTCAGGGACGAGGATTCCGCCACCTATTTCTGTGCCAAACGTGCTGGTGGTGGTGATTGGGGGGCTGCTGCTGACAGTGTTTCTGACGAGGCTGAGAGTGGCCCTGCCCCCCAATATAGGTCCATAAAAATCCCCAAAGCCCCAGATCCTTCCCCAAAATCTCAGCCCTTGCCCTCCAATCTCAGCCCTTTGCCCCAAACTCCCCCACTGCTGCCCCAACTTTCCGCTTCCTCCACACTTTTGACCTTTTGGCCCAAATCTTCGCCTCTCCCTCCAACTCGCACTCTTTGCCCAGAGCCACCATGGCAACCTCAGCCTTTCAGCCCAGATTTCCGCTCCCGGCCCTTGCGGCCCCAGAGTTCCCCGGGCTCGGCCCCACATCTCCGCCATGGCCACCGAACCTTCCCTCCCGGCAGCCGATCCCGAGGGTTTTCCACCCAAATCCGTGTGAGCGGTGAAGAGCTGGGGCCGGGAGGTGAGACCTGGGCTCACTGGCGGAGGTTTGGGGCAGAACCAGTCCAGAGCTGGGACACGTGGACAAGAAGCGGGTCAGGGGCTGGGGTTTGGGGCAAGGACCTGCGGTTTGGGGACCGGTGGGGACCCGGCCAAGGGGGAGAGCCCAGAACCACCCCAAGCACCGGCATGAACACGATAAGCAGCAGCACCAGCCCAAGCAGCACCAGCATAAGCAGATTTGGCGCAGAAATAGGTGGCGGAATCCTCGTCCCTGAGGCTGTTCATGGTCAGCGTCACCGAGCTCTGCCCGTTGTCCCTGGAGATCGTGAACCGGCCCTGCACCGACGACGCGTAGTCGGTGCTGCCACTGCTGCTGATAGCTGCGACGTATTCCAGCCCCTGCCCAGGTCTCTGGCGGTACCAGTCCATCTCGTAACTCCCGAAGGTGAACCCAGATCCACGGCAGACGAGGGTCAGGGACCCCCCGGGGGGCTGGAGGTCCCCCCCGGACTCCAGCAGGGTCACGGCCGCCCGGAGCCCTGCGGGAAAAAGGGGAGATGGGGATGAGGCGCCGGATCCGGCCGTGTCCCGGGGTGGGCGTCGCGCTCCGGACCCGGCCGGGACCCACCTGGGAGGGCCCCGAGGACGAGGAGGAGAAGGATGATGGGGAGGTCCAAGAGTCACAATTTGGGGCCAAGAGTCAGGATTTGGGGTCCCCAATGGAGATGTGGGGCCAAGAGTCGGGATTTGGGTCGGTGGTTGAGCTCTGCCCATCCCCATCTCCCCTTTTCCTGTTGGACTTCCGGTGGCCCCTCTTTGGCCGCAGTCGCCCTCGGTTCTCCCTCGAAGCCGGGAGAGGTTTGGGGCCGAAGGCTGAGATTCGGAGCGAGAATTCGGGGAATTCTCCCGTAAGGGGAGGAGTTTCGGGGGCCGAACCCCGAGTTTGGCGGAAACCCCGGGGATTTGGGGCGGAAGCGGCGGAAATCGGGAGCTGAGGCAGCGCCGGCCGAGTTCGGAGCCCGCGCTTGGGGTTCCAGGGACGAGGTTGAGCTCGGGGGCCCAGAAGGGCCCAAATTTTGGGGGGAACCGTCGAGTTTTGGGTCGAGGAGCTGCGATTTGGGGACATTTGGGGGAATTTGGGGCCTTTTTGGGACATTTGGGGGCATTTGGGGAATTTTGGGGACATTTGGGAACATTCGGCCTCTTCCCCATCCCGCTCCCCAAATCCGGCACTTCTCGCCCCAATCTCGGCAGTTTTCACCCCAAATCTCAGCACTTCCTTTCGCCCCCAAACCCAGCAGTTTTCACCCCAAATCCTCGTCCCGAGCGCTCCCCAAATCCCGCTGCTCCCCTCGGTGTCCCCGGAAGAGATCCCGGGATTCCCCCGGGCGTCCGGCTGATTTCCAACCCCCCCTGGATCCCACCCTCCCCTCCTCAAACCCCATCATCGCCCCCAAAATCCCACTTTCTGCCCCCAAAATCCCACTTTCTGCCCCCAAAATCCCACTTCCCGCCCCCAAAATTCCCGTTTTCCCCCCTGCCTCCCAATTTCCCCCCCAAAATCCCGTTTTTCCCGCAGGAATTCCCCCTTTTTTCCTCCCCCAAATCTCGTTTTTTCCCTAAATTCCCCCTCCCCTGCCCCAAATCCCATTTTTTCCCCCCAAATCCCGGTTCCCTTCCCCAAAATCCCGATTTTTCCCCCAAATCCACATTTTTGCCCCGTTTGCGCCCCCTGGCGGCCGCGCGGGGAATCGCCAAATTTGGGCTTTTCCCGCCCAAAAGCGGCGGCGATGACGTCACCGAGGAGAGCGGGGGAATTAATCCCCGCCGTTAATTAACGCCGATTAATCGCGATTAATTAATTCCACGTATTGATTAATTAATTCGGAATTTGCGATGAATTTGCTTTTAGTCAATTGAATAATTAATTCTACCCCAGCTCAACTAATTAATGGAGTGGTTAATTAATTAATTGGGAACCTGCAATAATTGTTGTGGTCTATTAATTAATTAATTGGATTAATCCCCAGGAGATTTCGCCATTAATTAACTCAGCACTGAAATAATTAATTAATCACGTAAATAATTTGTTCTCTCGGACTAATTAGAGGTTGCTATTATTCAATAGCAATTAATCAATCAATTAATTAATTAATCAATAAATTAATTGTATGCCTTTGATTAATCCCGACTGATTCGTTAATTAATTGGATTTCTGGGATTAATCCCTATCCGTTCATTCATTAATCTTCGTGGTTAATTAATCAATTGTCTGTCCGTGATTAATCCAGAATAATTAATTAATTGCACCCCTGTGATCGATCCTGATTAATCCCTTAATTAATTAACTGGATGCCTGTGATTAACTCCCATTCATTCATCCATTAATTAATTGGACTCCTGTGCTTGATCCCAAGTAATTAATTAATTTATTGGATGCCTGTGATTAACCCCGATCCACTAATTAATTAAACGGACACCTGTGATTGACCCGGAACCACTAATTAATTAATGGCCTTGATGCCTGCAATTAACCCCGATCCATTAATTAATCAAGTGGGCACCAGCCACTAACTCTGACTCATTAATTAATCTGACGGACTCCTGCAATTAGCCCCAATCCATTAATTAATTATTTAACTGGACACTGGCAATTAACCACAGTCCATTAATTAATCAACCGGATACCTGTGATTAACCCCAATTATATTAATTAATTGTTTGGGCCCAGTGATTAATCCGAACGGATCCTTTAATTAATTAATGGGACACCTGACAGTAACGCCGATCCATTAATTAATTAACTGCACCTGGTGATTAAGCCCAGCCCATTAATTACTTAACGGAATGCCTGCAATGGACCTAAAGCCTTTAATTAATTAATTAATTACACTCCTGCGATTAACTCGGGCCTATTAATTACTTCATGGGACGCCTGCAATTAACACCGAGCCTTTAATTAATTAATTAACCGGATGCCTGTGATTGACTCCGACCCATCAATTAATTAAAGGGATGCTTTCAATTAACCACGGTCCTTTAATTAATTATTTAATGGCAATTAACCGGAATGGCTCCATTAATTTACCGCACTCCCGCAATTAACCCGGGCCCATTAATTACTTAAAGGGACACCCGCAGTTAACCTCAATCCTTTCATTAATTAATTAATTAATACTAACCGGAATGGACCCATTAATTTACTGCACTCCCGCAATTAACCCTGGCCCATTAATTACTTAGAGGGACATCCGCAGTTAACCTCAATCCTTTAATTATTTAATTATTTAATGGCAATTAACCTGAATGGACCCATTAATTAAATGCACTCCCACAATTAACCCGGGCCCATTAATTACTTGGAGGGACACCTGCAATTAACCCAAATCCTTCCATTAATTAATTAATGGCAATTAACCCAGGCTCATTAACAACTTAGAGGGACACTTGCAATTAACCTGAATCCTTTATTTAATTAATTAATGGCGATTAACCCGGGCCCATTAACTACTTAGAGGGACACTTGCAATTGACCTGAATCCTTTAATTAATTAATTAATGGCGATTAACCCGGGCCCGTTAACTACTTAGAGGGACACTTGCAATTGACCTGAATCCTTTAATTAATTAATTAATGGCGATTAACCCGGGCCCATTAATTACTTAGAGGGACACCTGCAATTAACCCAAATCCTTCCATTAATTAATTAACGGCGATTAACCCAGACCCATTAATTAAGGACTCGGACTCCCGCAATCACCCCCGACCCGTTAATTACTCAACGCCGCACCTGCAACCAACCAACCCCAACCAAACAACCCCCAATTAACCCTTCCCTAATTAACCTCCCCCAACCCCCCACTTTCCCGCCAAAACCCCCCCTCCCCCCCCGGCTAAGCCCCGCCCCCTCTCCCCTCAAGCCCCGCCCCTTCTCCCCATAAAAGCCCCGCGGGGACCCCAGAGCGGCACATCCCAGCCATGGCTTCGAGCTCCCTCCCGCTCCTCGCCCTCCTGGCTCTCGTGGCCCTCCCAGGTGGGTCCCGGCCGGGTCCGGAGCGCGGCGCCCACCCCGGGACACGCCCGGATCCGGCGCCTCATCCCCATCTCCCCTTTTTCCCGCAGGGCTCCGGGCGGCCGTGACCCTGCTGGAGTCCGGGGGGGACCTCCAGCCCCCCGGGGGGTCCCTGCGCCTCCTCTGCCGCGCCTCCGGCTCCGGCCTCGCGCGATCCCACGTCCTCTGGATCCGCCAGGGCCCCGGGGCGGGGCTGGCGTTCGTCGCCGGGATCAGCCGCGAGGGATCGGAGGAGTACGCGGCGTCGGCGCGGGGCCGGTTCCGGATCGCCAGGGACGCCGGGCGGGGCTCGGTGACGCTGGCCATGGACGGCCTCAGGGACGAGGATTCCGGCGCCTATTTCTGCGCCGCTCACGGCGGTGCCGGCGCCGGGGACGGGCGGATAAAAACCTCGGGGCGGTCCCCGGGGTGTGCCTGAGGTTGGGTCGGTCACGGTTGGGTGGAAGAGGGAAGAGGAAAGAGGGGGTTGGGTTGAGTTGAGTTGAGTTGGTCATGGTTGAGTGGAAGAGGAAAGAGGGGGTTGGGTTGAGTTGGGTTGGTCATGGTTGAGTGGAAGAGGAAAGAGGGGGTGGGGTTGGGTTGAGTTGAGTTGGTCATGGTTGAGTGGAAGAGGAAAGAGGGGGTTGGGTTGAGTTGAGTTGGGTTGAGTTGGGTTGGGTTGAGTTGACTGGAAGAGGAAAGAGGGGGTTGGGTTGAGTTGAGCTGGTTACGGTTGAGTGGAAGAGGAAGTGGGGGTTGGGTTGAGTTGGGTTGAGTTGAGTTGAGTTGCGTTGAGTTGGGTCGAGCTGGGTTGGTCACGGTTGGGTGGAAGAGGAAGTGGGGGTTGGGTTGGGTTGAGTTGACTGGAAGAGGAAAGAGGGGGTTGGGTTGAGTTGGATTGAGTTGAGTTGAGTTGAGTTGGTCATGGTTGAGTGGAAGAGGAATTGGGGGTTGGGTTGAGTTGCGTTGCGTTGAGTTGGGTCGAGCTGGGTCGGTCACGGTCGGGTGGAAGAGGAAGAGGAAGGCGCCGGAGCAGCGCCGGAAAGGGACCAAACCCGGGGTGGGGGGGGAGGGATGGGAGCCTTTGGATGGAGGTCGAGACCCTTCCATTGACGCCGAGACCCTTCCACGAAGGTCAAGACCCCCTTGGATGGACCTTGAGAGCCTCTGGGTGGACGTAGGGACACCGTGGGTGGACATCGGGACCCTTCCATGATGGTCAGGACCCCCTGGATGAAGGTCGAGACCTTTTGGGTGGACATTGGGACACCTCGGATGGACACGGAGACCCTTCCATGGGCACGGAGACCCTTCCATGGACACGGAGACCCTTCCATGGGCACCGAGACCCTTCCATGGGCACCGAGACCCTTCCATGGGCATGGAGACCCTTCCATGGATACCGAGACCCTTCCATGGGCACGGAGACCCTTCCATGGACACCGAGACCCTTCCATGGGCACAGAGACCCTTCCATGGGCACCGAGACCCTTCCATGGGCACGGAGACCCTTCCATGGATACCGAGACCTTTCCATGGGCACCGAGACCCTTCCATGGGCACGGAGACCCTTCCATGGGCATGGAGACCCTTCCATGGATACCGAGACCCTTCCATGGGCACCGAGACCCTTCCATGGACACGGAGACCCTTCCATGGGCACGGAGACCCTTCCATGGACACCGAGACCCTTCCATGGGCACCGAGACCCTTCCATGGACACCGAGACCCTTCCATGGGCACGGAGACCCTTCCATGGACACCAAGACCCTTCCATGGGCATGGAGACCCTTCCATGGATACCGAGACCCTTCCATGGGCATGGAGACCCTTTGGAGGAAGATCAGGACCCTTTGGGTGGACGTTGGAACCTCGGGGTGGATGTTTGGACCCAAAGCCGGCTGAACTCGGACCCTTTTTTGCCCATTTTTGACCAAATCTGGATTAATTTTGACCCTTTCTTGCCCATTTTGGACCCGAATCTGGACTGATTTTGGCTCGTTTTCCCATTTTGGACCCAAATCTGGATTAATTTTTATCTCTTTTGGCCATTTTTTGATCCGAATTCTGCCTCTTTTCCCACTTTTGCCCCAAATTTCGCCTCCTTTTGGCTCTTTTTGCCTCTTTTTGCCCATTTCCCCCCCAAAACCCGGAGCTATTTTTGGCCTTTTCCTCTTTCCTGACCCATTTCAACCCCAAAATTTGCATTTTTCACTCAAATCTGGACTAATTTTGGCTTTTTTCAGCCATTTTTGACCCAAATCTGGATTAATTTTGGCTTTTTTGGGGCATTTTGGACCCAAATCTGGATTAATTTTGGCTTTTTTTGGCCATTTTGGACCCAAATCCGGACTATTTTTGGCTCTTTTCCCATATTCTGACCCAAATTTTGGCTCCTTTTGGCTCTTTCTGGACACTTTTGACCCGAATTTGGGCTCATTTTTGCCATTTTCGGACCATTTTGGAACCAAACCCAGAATAATTTGCTCTTTTGTTGATTTTTGACCCAAATTTGGGCTCGTTTTCCTCTTTTTCCCCATCCCTCCCCCAAATCCCGCACGGATTCTCCCGATTTTTTCTCAATTTCCCCCATTTTTCCCCCATTCCCGCCCAGATTTTCCCATTTTTCCCCTTTTTTCCCCCAAATCCCACCCGGTTTTTCTCGTTTTCCCCCATTTTCCCCCCTTTCCCACCCTTTTCCCCCCCAAATCCCACCCGGATTTTCCCATTTTCCCTCATTTTCCCCCAAATCCCACCCGGATTTTCCCATTTTCCCCCCATTCCCGCCCAGATTTTCCCATTTTCCCCCTTTTTTCCCCCATTTTTCCCCCATTTTTCCCCCATTCCCACCCAGATTTTCCCGTTTTTCCCCTTTTCCCCCCCAAATCCCTCCCATTTCCCCTTTTTTCCCCAAATCCCACCCGGATTTTCCCATTTCCCCCCCTTTTCCCCCCTTTTTCCCCCAAATCCCACCCAGATTTTCCCATTTCCCCCTTTTTTCCCCCATTCCCGCCCAGATTTTCCCATTTTCCCCTTTTTTTCCCCCCAAATCCCACCCAGATTTTCCCGTTTCCCCCTCCTTTTCCCCCGTTCCCGCCCGGATTTGCCCGAATTCGCCCTTTTTCGCCCCAAACCGCGCCCGGGGTTTCTGTCCCGCCCGTGTCACCGTGGGAGCGGCCCCGGCGCGGCGGCTGCTGCTGCTCCCGGGGGCGCGCCCCGCGCCAAAAACCCAAAATCGCCGCTTTTTCCCCCATTTCGGGCCCCCCGCCCCCGACGTGAGGCTTTCCCGCCAAATCCCGGCTCCTTTTGCCCGTTTTTGCCCGCTTTGGCCCCAAAACCGGGCGGATTTCGGGCGTTTTGGAGCGGTTTTTGCACAATTCTGGGTTCTTTTTTTCCCGGTTTGCAGCGGTTTTGCCCCAAATTTGGGGGAATTTCGCCACTTTTGGGCATTTTTCACCTGAATTCCCTCTGATTTTTACCAATTTTGCGCATTTTCCACCCAAATTCCCACTGATTTTGGCCGGTTTTGGGCATTTTCCACCCAAATTCCCGCTGATTTTTACCATTTTTGGGCATTTTGGACCCAAATTCCCTCTGATTTTTCCCAATTTTGAGCATTTTTACCCCAAATTCCCTCTGATTTTTCCCATCTTTGGGCAATTTAGGCCCAAATTCCCTCTGATTTTTACCAATTTTGAGCATTTTGGACCCAAATTCCCTCTGATTTTTATCAATTTTGAGCATTTTGGACCCAAATTCCCTCTGATTTTTGCCGTTTTTTAGCATTTTTCCACCCAAATTCCCTCTGATTTTTATCATTTTTAAGCATTTTGGACCCAAATTCCCTCTGATTTTTCCCAATTTTGAATATTTTGGACCCAAATTCCCTCTGATTTTTGCCGTTTTTTAGCACTTTTACCCCAAATTCCCTCGGATTTTTCCCATTTTTAAGCATTTTGGACCCAAATTCCCTCTGATTTTTGCCGTTTTTTAGCATTTTGGACCCAAATTCCCTCTGATTTTTACCGTTTTGAAGCTTTTTCCACCCAAATTCCCTCTGATTTTTCCCATTTTTTAGCATTTTTGACCCAAATCCCCTCTGATTTTTACCATTTTTGAGCATTTTGGACCCAAAGTCCCTCTGATTTTTGCCAATTTTGAGCACTTTCCACACAAATTTGGGTGAATTTCGCCTCTTTTGGCCATTTTTAAAATCCAGATCTGGGCTACTTTTGGCCGGTTTTGAGCATTTTTACCCCAAATTCCCACGGATTTTTCCCATTTTGGAGCTTTTTCCACCCAAATTTGGGTTCGTTTCTCCGTTCATGTCCCGAATTTCGGCTCTTTTGGGGTCTTTTCACCCCATTTTGGGCTCATTTCGGGACTTTTGCCCATTTTTGCCCCAATTTTGGGCCGTTTTGGGGCATTTTTTCACCCAAATCCCGGCTAATTTTGGCCATTTTTGACCCGAATCTGGACTGATTTTGAGCCTTTTTGGACCACTTTTGCCCCAATTTTGGGCTCGTTTTGGCTCTTTTCGTCATTTTTGCTCCAAATCGGGGCAAATCCCGGCTCTTTTTTCCTGCGCTTTGACCCAAAATCGCCTCTTTTCCCCCCAATTCTGCCTCAAAAAAAAAAAGGTCTCAAACCCCACTTTTCGCACACAAAAAGCACCAAAATCGTTAAATTCACACATTTCCCCCATTTCCCCACCCCCCTCCCCGCCCCGATTTTCCCTTTTCCCGGCGAAATTCCCCCCCAAAAAAAAGTGTCAAAAAAAATCACATTTTTCACACGTTTTTGTACACAAAAAGCACCAAAATCGTTAAAATCCCACATTTTCCCACTGCCGCCCCCGATTTCCCCCTTTTTCTCCCCATTTTCCCTCCCTCCCCATCCTTTCTTCCCCTCCCGCTGCCAAACACCCCCAAAAAACCCCAAAATTCCCCTTTTTCGCCTCAATACCAAAAATGTTAACTTTCCCAATTTCCCCTCTTTTCCCCTTAATTTCTCCCCATTTTCCCCCATTTTCCCCTCCCCCCCACCCTCCCCTTCCCCTCCCCATTTTCCCGCCCAAAAAAACCCCAAATCCCCATTTTTTCCCCCCATTTTTCGCCTCAATATCAAAAATGTTCATTTTCCCAATTTTCCCAATTTCCCCTCTTTTTCCCCTTAATTTCCCCACATTCTCCCCATTTTCCCCTCCCCCCCACCCTCCCCTCCCCCTGCCCCTTTTCCCGCCGCCGACCACCCCCCAAAAACCCCCAAATCCCTGTTTTTCCCCCCATTTTTCGCCTCAATAACAAAAATGTTCATTTTCCCAATTTCCCCGCTTTTTCCCCCTTAATTTTCCCCCATTTTCCCCTCCCCCCCTCCCCTCCCCCTCCCCCCCTCCCCTCCCCCTCCCCTTTTCCCACCGCCGACCACCCCCCAAAAAGCCCCAAAATCCCCATTTTTCCCCTCATTTTTCCCCTCAATACCAAAAATGTTAATTTTCCCAATTTCCCCTCTTTTTCCCCTAAATTTCCCCCCATTTCTCCCCTTATCCCCTTCCTCCCCACCCTCCCTCCCCCCCCTTTCCCACCGCCGACCACCCCCCACAAAAAAAAAAAACCCAAAACCGCCTTTTTTTACCGTTTTTGGCCGGATTTTGCCCCAAAATAGCGAAAACCGCCGATTTCTCCCCAAAACGGCGCCCGGGGCGGTTTTTGCGCGGCCGCGCCGCGGCTCCCGCCCACCGTGGGTCTCGTATTGACGCGTGGGGCAGCGGCACGATCGTCACGGTCTCGAGCGGTGAGTCCCGACCCCGAAATCGCCGTTTTTCCACCCAAAATTCGCCTTTTTCACCCCCAAAAACCCCCGGGTGCGAGAGGGGGAAAAAAATGGGGGGGGGGGGGCGTTTTGGCGGGAAATCTCGGGGTTTTGGCGGGAAAATCTGGGGGTTTTGGCGGGAAAATCTGGGGGTTTAGGAGGGGGGGTTTTGGGGGAAATTGTGATTTTGGGTGAAAATCGTGATTTTTTGGCGAAAATTGCGATTTTTTGCCGAAAATTGCGATTTTTTTTGGCTAAAAATTCGATTTCTTTTTGGCCAAAAATTCGATTTTTTTTTTTGGTCAAAATTGCGATTTTTTTGGCCAAAAATTCGATCTTTTTTTTGGTCAAAATTGCGAATTTTTTGGCCAAAAATTCGATATTTTTTGGCCGAAAATGCGATATTTTCTTTGGCCAAAATTGCGAATTTTTTTTGGTCAAAATTGCGATTTTTTTGGCCAAAAATTCGATATTTTTTTGGCCAAAAATTGCGATTATTTTGGCCAAAATTGCGATTACTTTTTTAGTCCAGAAATGGATTTTTTTTTTAATTATTTTTTTTTGGCCAAAACTTCGATTTTTTGGGGGTTTTATTTTTAGAGGCGATTTCCGGCTGAAGTTCGGGAGGGGCACGAGAGAAAATTTGGGGTGAAAAAGGTCAAATTTCGGTTTGTTTTTTCTTGCCGAAATTTTGACGTTTTTAGGGTGAAAATTGGACTTTTTTGGGGTGAAAATTTGATTTTTTTTTGGTGAGAATTTGGGGGGTTTTGGTGAAAATTCGAGGCGATTTTTTGGGTAAAAAACCCCGACTTTTTGGGTCATTTTTTTAAAGGTAGATTTGGCTAAAAAATGACGATTTTTGGTTAAATTTCGGGCGATTTCGGTTAAAATTTAGGATTTAAATCCATGAAGGATTTGGGGTAAAAAACTCCATTTTAGGGGATTTTTGTTGGTGAAAGTTTGATGATCTCGGGGTGAATTTTTGGGGTAAAAAAAATCGATTTTTAAAAGGGGTTTTTTTGGGGCATAAAAAGGCGATTTTTGGTTAAATTTTAGGAGTTTGAAACCGGAATTTTTGGGTTAAATTAAGGCAGGGCTCCGGAGAGAATTTGGGGTGAAAAAGTCCTTTTTTGGGATTATTTTGGGTGAAAATCTTGGGGGTTTGGTGAAGCTTTGGGGGCGATTTTTGAGGGGGAAAAAAAATCGATTTTTAGGGTGGGGTTTTTGGGCATAAAAGAGGCGATTTTGGTTAAATTTAAAAATTGGAATTTAGGGAGGATTTCAGGGCAGGTTTGGGGTAAAAAAAGTCAATTTTGGGGTGTTTTCTCGGAAAAAATTTGATTTTTTGGGGGCGATTTTGGGGCTAAAATTCGATTTTTTGGGGTGGTTTTGAAGTTTGGGGAGAAAAGAGGAGAAAATGGGAAAAATATCAGAAAAACGGGAAATAAATGAAATTAAAAGAGATGAAATTGGGTGGAAATAGAGAAAAAATGGGAAAAAGTTAAAAATGGGGAAGAAATGGAATTAAATTGAATTTTAAGGGGATTAAAAAATAGAAAATTGAGAAAAATGAGGGGAAAGGAGGAAAAATGAGGAAAAAATGAGGAAAAAAGAGAAAAAATGAGGGAAAAAAGAGAAAAAATGAGAAAAAAACCAGAAAAAATGAGAAAAGAATGAGGAGAAAATGAGCAAAAAATGAGCAAAAAATGACGAAAAATATGACAAAAAAAGTGAAAAAATGAGAAAAAAATGAGGCGAAAAATGAGGCGAAAAATGAGGAAAAAAGAGAAAAAAATGAGAAAAAATGTGAAAAAAATGAGGAGAAAAATGAGGAAAAAAAGAGGAAAAAAAGAGAAAAAAATGAGAAAAAAATGAGAAAAAATGAGATAAAAAGAGAATCAAACAAAATAAAATAAAATAAAATTAAATTAAATTGAGTTAAAAAGAACAAAATAAAACAAAACAAAACTAAACTAAAATTAAATTAATATAAAATAAAATAAAATTAAATTAAAGTGAAATTAAATTAAAGTAAAAATTAAATTAAAATTGAAATTGAAATTCAATTCAATTCAAAAGGAAAATGAAAATTAAATTAAAGTAAAATTAATTAAAATTAAAATTAAATTTAAATTTAACGGAATTAAATTGAATGAAATTTAAATTAAAATTAATTTAAAATTAAAATTAAATTAAATTAAAGCAAAATTAAAATGAAACGAAATTATAATGGAATTAAATTCAAATTAAATTTGGGATGAAATTAAATTTAATTTCTTAAATTATTTTTATATGTAATTTAATTATTTAATTATTTTTATTAATATATAATTATATAATATAATTATAATTATGTATATTATGATATATATAATTATGATATAATGAATATTTTAATTATTTAAATTAAAATTCAATTAAAGTTTAAACTGAAATTAAATTTAAAATGAAATGAAATGAAATGAAAATAAAATTTATATTAAATTAAGAGTTCAAATTAAATTAAATTCAAATTAAAATAAATTGAAATAAAATAAAATGAATTAAAATAAAATAAAATAAAAATTATATTAAGTTCAAGTTAAATAAAATAAAATAAAATTAAATTGAATTAAATTTTAAAATAAAATAAAAGAAAAGAAAATAAAACAAAACAAAACAAAACAAAACAAAATAAAATAAAATAAAATAAAATAAAATAAAAATACAATACAATACAATAAAATAAAATAAAAACTATATTAAATTAAAATTAAAATTAAATTCAAATTAAATTAAATTGAATTAAAATAAAATAAAATAAATTAAACTAAAATTAAATTAAATTAAATTAAATTAAATTGAATTGAATTAAAATAAAATAAATTAAAATTAAAATTAAATTAAATTAAATTAAAATATCGCAAGGCGATTAAAAGCCGATTAAACCCCGATTAAACCCCGATTAAACCCCGAATAAAAAATCACCCGCAGCCCTTTTTTCGCCCCAAAAAGCGGAACTTGGAGCGAAACTCGCCCCGAGCCCCAAAAAGCGGAACTTTGGCCCCAAAACAGCGGCGGCTCCTCCGAAAACAACAAAAAAAGGGGAACTCGGGGCTTTTTTGGGGCCGAATTTCCCCTTTTTGGGGCCCGCAAACAGCACCTGGCCCGGGGCGCGGCTTTGGGGCCAATTCGGGCGGGTTCGGGCAAAAAGAGGAAAAATCCCATTTTTGGGGGGAAAAGCTCCAATTTCGGGGCGGATTTGGGGAAAAAATCCGAATTTTGGGGTGGAAATCGCGGCTTTTTTAGGGGGTTTTTAACGGTTTTTGTTTAATGGGGAGGGGTTTAATTGGGCTTAATTGGAATTAATTGGTTTGGACCGGTTTTAATTTGTTTTAATCGGTTTTAATTTATTTTAACCGATTTTAATTGGTTTTAATTGATTTTAAGCGGTTTTAATTGGTTTCAATTGATTTTTAATCGGTTTTAATTGGTTTTAACCGGTTTTAATTGGTTTTAATCGGTTTTAATTGATTTTAATCGGTTTTAATTGATTTTAACCAGTTTTAATCGGTTTTAATTGATTTTTAATCGGTTTTAATTGGTTTTAACCGGTTTTAATTGGTTTAAACGCGTTTTAATTTGTTTTAATCGGTTTTAATTGATTTTAACCAGTTTTAATCGGTTTTAATTGATTTTTAATCGGTTTTAATTGGTTTTAACTGGTTTTAATTGGTTTAAACGGGTTTTAATTTGTTTTAATCGGTTTTAATTGATTTTAACCAGTTTTAATCGGTTTTAATTGATTTTAACCGCTTTTATTCGGTTTTAATTGATTTTAATCTGTTTTAATTTGCTTTAATCGGTTTTAACCAGTTTTAATTTGTTTTAATCGGTTTTAATTGACTTTGATTAATTTTAATTGATTTTAATCCGCTTCCTCTCAGTTTTATCAGCTTTAATTAATTTTAATTGGTTCCGATTGATTTTTTTAATCAGTTTAATTCAATTTTAACCGGATTTAATTGGCTTTTGGTCGGTTTTAACTAATTTTAATTAATTCTAATCAGTTCAAGTCGATTTTAATTAATTTTAATTAATTTTAATTGTGTTGATTTTTACCCGGATTTAATTAATTTTCATCGGGTTCGGTTGACTTTTAATCGATTTTAATTGCGTTTTAATCAGGGCTAATTAATTTTTAATCGGCTTCAATCGATTTTATTCCATTTTAATTGGTTTTAATTCATTTTAATTGGGTTTTAATTGATTTTATTCGGCTTTTAATTGATTTGATTAGGATTTATTCCATCATTAATTGGGTTTATCTAATTAATAATCGGATTTCCTAGGTTTGTAATACTTCTAATTGATTTTAATGAAGTTCAATTGATTTTAATTAGTTTTAATTATTTTAGTTGGTTTTAATTGGTTTTTAATTGGTTTTAATTGATTTTAATTGGTTTTAATTGATTTTAATTGGTTTTAATTGGGTTTTAATTGGTTTCTAATAGGTTTTAATAGGTTTTAATTGGTTTTAATTGGTTTTAACCGGTTTTAATAGGTTTTAATCGATTTTAATTGGGTTTTAATTGGCTTTAATTGATTTAATTGGTTTTAATTGATTTTAATAGGTTTAAATCTATTTTAATTGGTTTTAATCGATTTTAATTGGGCTTTAATTGGTTTTAATTGGTTTTAATCGGTTTTTAATCGATTTTAGTTGATTTGACTTGAACTGCTCTTTAATTGATTTTAATAGGTTTTAATTGGTTCGACTCGATTATTAATAGGATTTATCAGTTTTTAATGGGCTTAATTAGGTTTCAATCGATTATTAATCGTTTCTAATCGATTTCGATCGATAATTGATGGATTTAACCGATTTCTCCCAGTTCGAGGCGCTTTAATTAGAAAGTTAATTATTAATTAATGTCAATCAGCGGGAATTAGGGGGTTATTAGGGGCTAATAGCAGGAATTAATTGCAATTAATGAGAGGAATTAATTGATTGATGGGATGGGAATTAGCAGCTCTGAGGGCCCGGACTGGTTTGTACTGGGCTGGACTGGTCCGTACTGGTCCATACTGGTCGGTACTGGTCTGGACTGGTCCGTACTGGTCTGGACTGGGCTGTACTGGGCTGTACTGGGCTGTACTGGGCTGGACTGGTCAGTACTGGTAAAGCTGGGGCAGCTGGGGGTGCCCATACTGGTCTCATACTGGTCCCGTACTGGGCTATACTGGTCTGTACTGGTCTGTACTGGGCTATACTGGCCTATACTGGTCTGTACTGGTCAGTACTGGTCAGTACTGGTAAAGCTGGGGCAGCTGGGGGTGCCCGTACTGGTCTGTACTGGTCCGTACTGGTCTGTACTGGTCAGTACTGGTAAAGCTGGGGCAGCTGGGGGTGCCGGTACTGGTGCCATACTGGTCCTGTACTGGGCTATACTGGCCTATACTGGTCTGTACTGGTCAGTACTGGTCAGTACTGGTAAAGCTGGGGCAGCTGTGGGTGCTGGTACTGGTCCCGTACTGGTCCGTACTGGTCTGTACTGGTCCGTACTGGTCTCTACTGGTCAGTACTGGTAAAGCTGGGGCAGCTGGGGGTGCCCATACTGGTCTCATACTGGTCCCGTACTGGGCTATACTGGTCAGTACTGGTCAGTACTGGTAAAGCTGGGGCAGCTGGGGGTGCCCGTACTGGTCTGTACTGGGCTATACCGGAATGTACTGGCCTATACTGGTCTGTACTGGTCCGCACTGGTCTGTACTGGTCAGTACTGGTCAGTACTGGTAAAGCTGGGGCAGCTGGGGGTGCTGGTACTGGTCCCTTACTGGTCCTGTACTGGGCTATACTGGTCTGTACTGGTCCATACTGGGCTGTACTGGTCTGTACTGGTCAGTACTGGTCAGTACTGGTAAAGCTGGGGCAGCTGGGGGTCCTGTACTGGTCCCGTACTGGTCCTGTACTGGTCTGTACTGGGCTGTACTGGTCAGTACTGGGCTGTACTGGTAAAGCTGGGGCAGCTGTGGGTGCCGTACTGGTCCCGTACTGGTCTGTACTGGTCCGTACTGGTCTGTACTGGTCAGTACTGGTCTGTACTGGTAAAGCTGGGGCAGCTGGAGGTGCTGGTACTGGTCCCTTACTGGTCTGTACTGGGCTATACTGGCCTATACTGGTTTGTACTGGTCAGTACTGGTCAGTACTGGTAAAGCTGGGGAAGCTGGGGGTGCCCGTACTGGTCCCATACTGGTCCGTACTGGGCTGTACTGGTCCCGTACTCGTCTGTACTGGTCAGTACTGGTCTCGTACTGGTCCAGTACTGGTCTGTACTGGTAAAGCTGGGGCAGCTGCGGGTGCCGTACTGGTCCCGTACTGGTCCGGGCTTTACTGGTCCCGTACTGGTCTGTACTGGTCTGTACCGGTCTGTACTGGTAAAGCTGGAGCAGCTGGGGGTGCTGGTACTGGTCCCATACTGGTCCTGTACTGGGCTATACTGGTCTGTACTGGTCTGTACTGGTAAAGCTGGGGCAGCTGGGGGTGCTGGTACTGGTCCCATACTGGTCCTGTACTGGTCTGTACTGGTCTGTACTGGTCTGTACTGGGCTGTACTGGGCTGTACTGGTCCGTACTGGTCTCTACTGGTCTGTACTGGTAAAGCTGGGGCAGCTGGGGGTGCTGGTACTGGTCCCGTACTGGTCCTGTACTGGTCTGTACTGGTCTGTACTGGGCTGTACTGGTCCGTACTGGTAAAGCTGGGGCAGCTGGGGGTGCTGGTACTGGTCCCGTACTGGTCCTGTACTGGTCTGTACTGGTCTGTACTGGGCTGTACTGGTCCGTACTGGTAAAGCTGGGGCAGCTGGGGGTGCTGGTACTGGTCCCGTACTGGTCCTGTACTGGTCTGTACTGGTCTGTACTGGTCTGTACTGGTCTGTACTGGGCTGTACTGGTCCGTACTGGTAAAGCTGGGGCAGCTGGGGGTGCTGGTACTGGTCCCATACTGGTCCTGTACTGGGCTGTACTGGGACCAGGCCCCCAAAACCGCCGCTTTTCCCCCCAAAACGGCGAAATCCGGCCGAAAACAGGGAATTCCCAGGGAAAACCGGGGATTTTCCCCCAAAACAGGGGCTGGGAGCCGAACGGGGGGGTCGAGACCCCAAAACTCCGGGAATTCCGTCTGGGAAAGGTCAAATTTCCCCGGGAAAAGGGGAAATTCCGCTGGAAACGGCGACGATTTGGTGAAAATCGGGACTCGGCTCCAAAAAACGGGAATTTTCCACTCAAAAGAAATGGGATTTTCCCCCCAAAAAGGGGCTTGGGACAAAATCCCCGGGAATTCCCTGCAGCCCCCCCCGGGGCCCCGATTTTCCTGGAAAATCCCACGAAATCCCGCTCGGAAAAACCCCGAGTTTTGGCTAAAATCCCTTTATCCCAAATTCTCCAGGAATTCCCGGTCATTTTTGGCTAAAATCCCTCTCTTTATCCCAAATTCTCCCAGAATTCCCGGCCATTTTTGCCTGAAATCTCTCTTTTTGTCCCAAATTCTCTGGGAATTCCCACCCATTTTTGGCTGAAATCCCTCTCTTTATCCCGAATTCTCCAGGAATTCCCACCCATTTTTGGCTAAAACCTCTTTATCCCAAATCCTCCGGAATTCCCGGCCATTTTTGGCTAAAATCCCTCTCTTTATCCCAAATTCTCTGGGAATTCCCAGCGACTTTTGACTTAAATCTCTTTGTCCCAAATTCTCCAGAATTTCCACCCATTTTTGCCTGAAATCCCTCTCTTTTTCCCAAATTCTCCCGGAGTTCCCGGCCATTTTTGGCTGAAACCTCTTTATCCCAAGTTCTCCTGGAATTCCCACCCTTTTTTGCCTGAAATCCCTCTCTTTATCCCAAATTCTTCCAGAATTCCTGGCCATTTTTGCCTGAAATCTCTCTTTTTGTCCCAAGTTCTCTGGGAATTCCCACCCATTTTTGGCTGAAATCCCTCTCTTTATCCCGAATTCTCCAGAATTCCCACCCATTTTTGCCTGAAATCTCTTTTTCCCCGAATTCTCCCGGCGTTCCCGGCCATCCCAGCAGGCACCGCCCGCGCCCCCGCCCTGTTCCCGCTGTCGCCCTGCGGCTCGGCCCCCGACGCCTCCCTGTTCTCCGTCGGCTGCGTCGCCGTCGGCTTCGTGCCCGCCCAGCTCGGCTTCTCCTGGATGGACCGCGACAACCGCAGCGTGGCCAGCGCCGCCGAGTTCCGGCCCGTCCGCGCCTCCGGAGCCTTCGTGGCCGCCTCGCGCCTCGGGATGGCCCTGGAGGAGGGCAAATCCCGGCAGCCCTTCCAGTGCCGTGCCACCCACCCCAAGGGCATCCGCAGCGTCCTCGTGTCCAACCCAGGTGGGCGTCGGATCCCAGCGTCCCCGAGGGTTTCCCCGCCAAGTCCGGAGGTTTTCCCCTCGGATTTTAGGGATTTTCCCATCCAATTCTGAGGTTTCCCCCCCCGAATTTTAGGGATTTCGCCCCAAATTTCGAGGTTGTCATCCGAATTTTAGAGGTCTTTCCATCAAATTTTGAGGTTTTGCTAGAATTTTAGGGATTTACCCCAAAATTTGAGGGATTTCCCCCAAAATTTGAGGGATTTTCCCTCAAATTTTGAGGTCCCCCCCAATTTTTGAGGTTCCCCCAAATTTTAGGGATTTTGCTTCAAGTTTTGAGGTTTTACCCCAAATTTTAGGGATTTTCCATCGAATTTTGAGGTTTTACGCCGAATTTTAGGGATTTTCCATCAAATTTTGAGGTTTTACGCAGAATTTTAGGGATTTTCCCTCAAATTTCGAGGTTTTTCTTGAATTTTAGGGATTTTCCCCCAAATTTCGAGATTTCCCCCCAAATTTCAGGGATTTACCCCCAAATTTTAGGGATTTTTCCTCAAATTTTGATGTTTTCCCCCAAATTTTAGGGATTTTCCCCCAAATTTTAGGGATTTTCCCTCAAATTTCAAGGTTTACCCCCAAATTTTGAGGTTTTCCCCCAAATTTTAGGGATTCCCCCCCGGATTTTAGGGATTTTCCCTCAGATTTCGAGGTTTTCCCCCAAATTTTAGGGATTTTGCCTCAAGTTTGAGGTTTTACTTGAATTTTAGGGATTTTCCCTCAGATTTTGAGGTTCCCCCCAAATTTCGAGGTTTCTCCCCCAATATTAGGGATTTCCCCCCCAAATTTCAGAGTTTCCCTCCAATTCCGAGCTTTCCCCTCCAATTCCTGGCATTTTCCCCTCCCCATTTCTGTGTTTTCCCCCCAAATTTCCCCCCTTTCCCCTCCATTTTCCAGCCTCTCCCCCAAGCCCCCGACGCTCCGCCCCAAAATCCCGCTCTTTCCCCCCAAAATTCAGGCTAAACCCCAAATTCCCGCCCTTTCGCCCCACCCCAGGCTCCGGCGCCCTGATCCAGGCGGTGCCCGTGGTCACCCTGCACCCGCCGTCCCGCGAGGACTTCCAGGGGCCCTACCGCAACTCCACCCTCCTGTGCCAGATCCGGGGGCCCCGGCGCCCGCCCGGCGCCGCCCCCATCCGCTGGCTGAAGAACGGGGCCCCCGTGCTGGAAGGGGTGACGCCGGAAGGGCCGGTGTCGGAAGGTTCCGGGCTCTACGTCACCGGCAGCCGCGTGGTGGTCACCGAGGCGGAGTGGGACCGCGGCGACGTCTTCACGTGCCAGGCCGAGGAGGAGATGAGGAACACCAGCAAGGCCATGGAGTGCGGATGTGAGTTCCCGGGGAAAACTTCGGGATTCGGGGTCGTTTCGGGGTGAAATCCCCACGGGATTCCCACAATAAATGGGGTTGGTGGAGGTTGGGTTGGGTTGAGTTGAGTTGGGTTGAGTTGGGTTGGGTTGGGTTGAGTTGAGTTGGGTTGGGTTGAGTTGAGTTGGGTTGAGTTGGGTTGGGTAGAGTTGGATTGAGTTGGGCTGAGTTGGGTTGAGTTGAGTTGGGTTGAGTTGAGTTGAGTTGGGTTGGGTTCAGTTGAGTTGGGTTGGGTTGAATGGGGTTGGGTTGGGTTGAGTTGAGTTGGGTTGAGTTGGGTTGGTTTGGGTTGGGTTGAGTTGGGTTGAGTTGAGTTGGGTTGAGTTGGGTTGAGTTGAGTTGGGTTGGGTTGAGTTGAGTTGGGTTGAGTTGAGTTGGGTTGAGTTGAGTTGGTTTGGGTTGAGTTGAGTTGGGTTGAGTTGGGTTGGGTTGAGTTGAGTTGAGTTGAATTGGGTTGGGTTGAGTTGAGTTGGGTTGAGTTGAGTTGAGTTGAGTTGGGTTGAGTTGAGTTGAGTTGGGTTGAGTTGAGTTGAGTTGAGTTGGGTTGGGTTGGGTTGGGTTGAGTTGGGTTGGGTTGGGTTGAGTTCAGTTGAGTTGAGTTGGGTTGGGTTGGGTTGGGTTGAGTGGGTGGTAAAATGGAATCCTGGGTTTTCCTGGGATAATCCCAAATTCTCGGGGTCTATGAGCCCAAAATTCTCATAAATCACCACAAATGCCGTTTTCCCGACAAGAATCCCGATTTTCCCTAAAAAAATCCCAATTTTTAAGGTTTATCTCACCAAGATTCCCAAAAATCCACTTTTTCCGACTAAAACCATCAAGAAGGGTCTTCTAGTTGACCACTGGGTCACCACTGATGGTCATTTTGGGTGAAAAAGACCCAAAATGGTCATCGAGGGTCCTCCAGTTGACCGTTGGGTCAGCGCCGATGGTGGAAACCACCCAAAACCACCATGGAGACTCTTCCAGTTGACCACTGGGTCAACATCGATGGCGATTTTGGGTGAAGAAGACCCAAAATCGCCATCGAGGCTCTTCCACTTGACCGCCCACCCAACGCCGATGACCATTTCGGGCGAAAACCACCTAAAATGGCCTTCGAGGCTCTTCCAGTTGACCTCCAACCCCTCCGCCGTCTCCCACAGATGACCAAACCCTGGCCACCGGCGACATCCGCGTGGAGCCGGTGGCGCCGCTCTTCGCCGACATCTTCCGGGAGCAGGCTGCCCGGCTGACGTGCCGCGTGTCCAACCTGGCCACGGCCGGCGAGGGCCTGGAGGTCACCTGGCTCAAGGAGGACGGCGAGGCCTTGGCCACCAAGACGTCGTCGCCGGTGCTGCAGCCCAACGGCCTCTTCGGCGCCGAGGGCGTGGCCACGGTGGGCACCGAGCTCTGGGAGTCCGGCCAGGCCTTCATGTGCCGCGTGTCCCACCCGGACCTGCTCTTCCCCAGGGAGGTCACCATGAAGAAGACGACGGGTGAGTGCTCGGGGGCGTCTTCCCAAAAAAACCCACAAATTCGGGGAAAAATCGGGCAGGGCTGGAAGCCAAGATGGCCGAAGGTTGGGTGGGGTTGGAATCCAAGATGGGCGAAAGTTGGGATGGGTTGGAAGCCAAGATGGCTGAAAGTTGGGTTGGGGTTGGAAGCCAAGATGGCCGAAAGCTGGGTGGGGTTGGAGGCCAAGATGGCCGAAAGTTGGGTGGGGTTGGAAGCCAAGATGGCCGAAAGTTGGGTTGGGTTGGAGGCCAAGATGGCCGAAAGTTGGGTTGGAAGCCAAGATGGCCAAAGGTTGGGTTGGATTGAAGCCAAGATGGCCGAAAGTTGGGTTGGGTTGGAAGCCAAGATGGCCGAAGGTTGGGATGGGTTGGAATCCAAGATGGCCGACGGTTGGGTTGGAATCCAAGATGGCCGACGGTTGGGCTGGGTTGGAATCCAAGATGGCCGACGGTTGGGATGGAATCCAAGATGGCCGAAAGTTGGGATGGGTTGGAATCCAAGATGGCCGAAGGTTGGGTTGGAATCCAAGATGGCCGACGGTTGGGTGGGGCTGGAATCCAAGATGGCCGAAAAATTTATTTCAAATTTCTTTTCATTTCTGTTCCTATTTCTGTTCATTTCCGCCCTTAATTCCATGGATTGATAAGGATATTGATAGGTTGATATTGATATTGATATATTGATATTGATATTGATATTGATATATTGATATATTGATATATTGAGATTGAGATTGAGATTGAGATTGATAAGGATATCAATATTGATATTGATATTGATATATTGATATTATAGATATTGATATTGATAAGGATATTGATATTCATATTGATATATTGATATTGATATATTGATATTATTGATATTGATATTATTGATATTGATATTGATATTGATATATTGATATTGATATATTGATATTGATATTGATATTGATATTGATATTGATATATTGATATTGATAATGATATTGATATTGATATATTGATATTGATATTGATGTTGATATTGATATTGATACTTATTCCCACCTCTAATTCCACATATTTATATTTCTTATTTATATTTATATCCATATTTATTATTTCTATTTGCATTATTATTTATTATTCATTATTTATTATTTATTACTTATTACTTATTACTTATTACTTATTACTTATTACTTATTATTACTTATATTTATTTTAATTGTTTGTATTTATCATTTATCATTTATCATTATATTTATTTTATATATTCATATTTACATATTTATAAGTTTATTTTTAATTTTTGGGGTTTTTTTATTTTTATTTTTTACTTTTTTTTTTATTTTTTTATTTTTTTATTTTTTATTTTTTATTTTTTATTTTTTATTCTTTTTCTTCTTTATTATTTTTTATTTACTATTTATTATTTTTATTTATATTTATTATTTCCATTTCCATTCCTTTCTCTCTCCATTCCCACCTTTCCCTCCTCATATTTTTATTTCTTATTTATATTTATTTCCATTTCCATTTCCAATTAAATTTAAACTTCTATTTCCCTTTATTCCCACCTTCCACTCCTTATATTCTTTATTCTTTATTCTTTATTCTTTATTCTTTATTCTTTATTCTTTACTATTTTTTATTTTTTATTTTTTATTTATCATTTATTATTTTCTATTTATCATTTTTTATTTTTCATTTTTTATTTCTTTTTTAAATTTTTATTTATCATTTATTATTTTTTATTTATTATATTTTATTTATTATATTTTATATTTTATATTTTATTTTTTATTTTTTATTTTTTATTTTTTATATTTTATTTTTTATTTTTTATTTTTTATTTTTTATTTATATTTATTATATTTCTTATTTCCATTCCCATTCCCATTCCCACCCCTCTCTCCCCACCCCCACCTCCCCCCATCCCCCCACACTCCCCACCCCCTCCCCACCTCCCTCACCCCCAACCCCTCCCCCACACCCCAAACTCTCCCCTCCCCAATCCTGACTCTCCCCTCCCCCAAACTCTCCCCTCCCCCACACCCCGACTCTCCCCTCCCCCAATCCCGACTCTCCCCTTCTCCAATCCCAACTCTCCCTTCCCCCTCCCTCTCCCCTCCCCCAAACCCGACTCTCCCCTCCCCCAATCCCAACTCTCCCCTCCCCCAATCCCGACTCTCCCCTCCCCCAACCCCGACTCTCCCCTCCCCCAATCCCGACTCTCCCCTCCCCCAATCCCAACTCTCCCCTCCCCCAATCCCGACTCTCCCCTCCCCCAACCCCGACTCTCACCTCCCCCAATCCCGACTCTCCCCTTCTCCAATCCCGACTCTCCCCTCCCCCAATCCCGACTCTCCCCTCCCCCACATCCCAAACTCTCCCCTCCCCCAATTCCGACTCTCCCCTCCCCCAATCCCAACTCTCCCCTCCCCCCAAACCCCGCCGCTCCCCTCCCCAAACCCCGACTCTCCCCTCCCCCACATCCCGACTCTCCCCTCCCCCAAACTCTCCCCTCCCCTAATCCCAACTCTCCCCTCCCCCAAACTCTCCCCTCCCCCAATCCCGACTCTCCCCTCCCCCAACCCCGACTCTCCCCTCCCCCAACCCTCTCCCCTCCCCCAATCCCGACTCTCCCCTCCCCCAACCCCAACTCTCCCCTCCCCCAATTACGACTCTCCCCTCCCCCAACCCCAACTCTCCCCTCCCCCACATCCCAAACTCTCCCCTCCCCCAATTCCGACTCCCCTCCCCCAATCCCGACTCTCCCCTCCCCCAAACCCTCTCCCCTCCCCCAAACCCTCTCCCCTCCCCCAACCCCGACTCTCCCCTCCCCCAACCCCGACTCTCCCCTCCCCCACATCCCAAACTCTCCCCTCCCCCAACCCCGACTCTCCCCTCCCCCAAACTCTCCCCTCCCCCAATCCCAACCCTCCCCTCCCCCAAACCCCGCCTCTCCCCTCTCCCCTCTCCCCTAAACCCCAGTCCCGGACGGGACCCCACCGTCTCTCTACGTGCTCCCGCCTCCGCCGGAGCAGCTCCGCCAGCGCTCCTGGGCCACCCTCACCTGCCTGGTGCGCGACTTCAACCCCCCCGGACCTGCTGCTGCAGTGGCTGCGCGACGGCGAGCCGCTCCCGGACGCCCGCGCCGTCACCTTCGGCCCGCGCCCCGACGCCGGCCGGGCCTTCGTGGCCGTCAGCGCCCTGACGGTGCCGGCGCGCGACTGGGACGCCGGCCACGTCTACACCTGCCTGGTGGGCCACGAGCGGCTGCCGCTGCGCCTGGCCCAGAAGTCGCTGGACAAGGCCACGGGTAAACCGGCCAACGTCAACGTCTCGCTCGTCCTGGCCGACGCCTCCAGCGCCTGCTACTGAACCCCGGGGCTGGGGATTTTTCCCGCCAAAAATTTTGCACTTTGATCCCAGGAAATAAAAATCTTGCAAAGGAAATCCCCCGGCTCGGCGCCAAAAAAATCCTTCCCTGCTAAACTCCCGTTTTTTTCCCAAAAATCCCCGATTTTTCCCTCAAAAACAGCCAATTTTCCCCAAAAATTCCAATTTTTCCACAAAATCCCCCATTTTTTCCACAAAATCCCCATATTTTACACAAAAACTACCATATTTTTCCAAAATCCCCCATTTTTTCCCCAAACCCCCATTTTTTTCCCCAAATCCCCCATTTTTTGCACAAAACCTTCCATTTTTCCCCCCAAAAACCCCCAATTTTCCCCAAAAACTCAAATTTTTCCCCCAAAACCCCAATTTTTTCCCAAAAAAACCCAATTTTTCTGTAAAAACCACCATTTTCCCCCCAAACCCTCAATTTTTCACCAAAACACACATTCGGTGCTAAATTCCCACTTTTCCCCTCAAAAACCACCATTTTTCCCCCATCTCCCCCATTTTTTCCCCCAAATCCCCCAATTTTTACACAAAAACTACCATTTTTCCCCCAAAAAAAACCCCAATTATTCCCCAAATCTCCCATTTTTTCCCTAATATCCCCATTTTTTCCCCCAAAATGCCATTTTCCCCCAAAAAAACCCCATTTCTTACCAAAATCCCCTGGTTTTCTCCCCAAAACCACCATTTTTTCCCCAAATCCCCAATTTTTCCCTAAAACCCCCATTTTTTCCTAAAAACCCCATTTTCCCCAAAAAACCCCCAATTTCTTACCAAAATCCCCCGGTTTTTTCTCCCCCAAACCACCATTTTTTCCCAAAAAACCCCAATTTTCCCAAAATCCCCCGTTTTTCCCCCAAAAGCCCCGTTCCCCCCACGTCTCGCTCGTCCTGGCCGACGCCTCCAGCGCCTGCTACTGAACCCCGGGGGCTGGGGATTTTTCCCGCCAAAAATTTTGCACTTTGATCCCAGGAAATAAAAATCTTGCAAAGGAAATCCCCGGCTCGGCGCCAAAAAAATCCTTCCTTGCAAAATTCCTGTTTTTTTCCCAAAATTCCTCAATTTTTCCCCCAAAATTCCCCAATTTTTCCCCCCCAAAACCCCCATTTTTCCCCCCAAACCCCAATTTTTCTCCCAAACCCCACCTTTTTCCCCCAAATCCCAATTTTTCTCCCAAACACCAATTTTTTCCCAAAATCCATAATTTTTTCCCAAAATCTCCCATTATTTCCCAAAAAAACCCAATTTTTCTCCAAATCTCCCATTTTTTCCCCAATATCCCCGTTTTTTCACCAAAAATGCCATTTTTTCCTTAAAAACCCAATTTTCCCCCCAAAACCCCAAATTTCTTACCAAAATCCCCCATTTTTTTCTCCCCAAAACCACCATTTTTTCCCAAATCCCAATTTTTCCCCAAATCCCCCATTTTTTCCCTAAAACCCCCATTTTTTCCTAAAAACCCCATTTTCCCCAAAAAAACCCCAATTTGTTACCAAAATCCCCCGGTTTTTTCCCCCCAAACCACCATTTTTTCCCAAAAATCCCCAATTTTCCCCAAACCCCCCATTTATTCCCCAAAACCACCATTTTTTCCCCAAAATCCCCCATTTTTTACACAAAACCTACCATTTTTCCCCCAAAAACCCCTATTTTCCCCAAAAACTCCAATTTTTTCCCCAAAACCCCGATTTTTTCCCCAAATCCACAATTTTTCCCCCAAACCCCCAATTTTTTCCCAAAATCCCCCAATTTTCTTACCAAAATCCACAATTTTCCCCCAAAATCCCCCATTTTTCCCCCGAAACCCCATTTTTACACAAAAACCACCATTTTTCACCCAAACCCCCCATTTTTTGGCCAAACCCCCTATTTTTCCCAAAAAAACCCATTTCCCCCCCCCCAAAGCCCTAATTTTCCCAAAAACCACCATTTTTTCCCCAAACCACCACTTTTTTCCCCAAAATCCCCAATTTTCCCCCCAAAATCCAGGTTTTTCCCCTCAAACCTCCCCTCCTTCCCAAAAAATCCCAATTCCGGGCCTCAAAACCTTCCAAAAACCCCAAAAATGGTCCAAAATCCCCCCAAATGGTCAAAAATACCAAAAAGTGGTCAAAAATGCCCCAAAATGGTCAAAAATGCCCAAAAATGGGCAAAAATACCCAAAAATGGTCTAAAAACATCCAAAATGGTCAAAACACCCCAAAACCGGTCAAAACCCCCCAAAACCGGTCAAAAACCCCTCAAAATGGTCAAAACCCCCCAGAAATTATCAAAAATACCCAAAAATGGGAAAAAATACCCAAAAATGGTCAAAAAACCCCCCAAATGGTCAAAAAAACCTCCAAAATGGTCAAAAAACCCCAAAAATGGTCAGAAACCCCCCCAAAATGGTCAAAAATCCCCAAAAATCGTCAAAAATACCCAAAACCGATCAAAAATACCCAAAAATGGTCAAAACTCCCCCAAAATTGTCAAAAACCCCTAAAAATGGTCCAAAACCTCCCCAAAATGGTCCAAAACCCCCCAAAATGGTCAAAACCCCCCAAAATGGTCAAAATCCCCCAAAATGGTCAAAAAACCCCAAAAGTGGGAGAATTCCGTCCAATCCCCGGATTTCCCCCCCGGAATTGCCCAAATTCCTGGGATTTTGTTTTTGGGTTGAAAAGCTCAAATTTTGGGAAAAAAATGGGGGAGGGGGGAGCGCTGAGGGGCCACCAGGGGGCGCTCGGGAAAAACCCCCGAATTTTGGGGTGAAAAATGGGGATTTTGGGGGTAAAAGATCCCAAATGGACCGAATTTGGTCAAATCTTTAAATTTTGGGGTAAAAGTCCCAAATTTTGGGGTTTGAGGCCAAAATTGGGGTTGAAATTCCCGAATTTTGGGTTCCGAGGCCAAATTTGGGGGGAAAAGCCCCAAATTTTGGGTCAAAACTCCTCAATTTTGGGGTTTGAGGCCAAAATTGGGGTTAAAATTCCCGAATTTTGGGTTCCAAGGCCTAATTTTGGGGTAAAACCCTCAAATTTTGGGTCAAAACCCCCAAATTTTGGGTTCTGAGGCCAAAATTGGGGTAAAACCCTCAAATTTTGGGTCAAAACCCCCAAATTTTGGGTTCCGAGGCCAAAATTGGGGTTGACATTCCCGATTTTTGGGTTCGGAGGCCAAATTTTGGGGTAAAACCCCCAAATTTTGGGGTTTGGGGCCAAAATTGGGGTTAAAATTAAGGAATTTTGGGTTCTGAGGCCAAAACTGGGGTTAAAATTCCCGACTTTTGGGTTCCGAGGCCAAACTTTGGGGTTAAAACCCCCAAATTTTGGGTCAAAACTCCTGACTTTGGGGTACCGAGGCCAAATTTTGGGGTAAAACCCCCACATTTCGAGCTAAACCCTCCCGAATTTTTGCCCGATTCCCGCGGATTTTTGGGTTAAAATCCCCGAATTCCCGGTTTTTTTTCCCCCCCAGCTCTCCTGGCCGGAGCCTCCCTGGAGGAGGACGAGGACCTGAACAACCTCTGGGCCACGGCCTCGACCTTCATCGTCCTCTTCATCCTCAGCCTCTTCTACAGCACCACCGTCACCCTCATCAAGGTACCGGCCCCAAAATCCCGCTTTTTCACCCCAAAACCCCGGATTCCCAACTTCCAGCCCCAAAAATCCCATTTTTTCCCCCCCATTTTACGGCCCGAAAATCCCAATTTTTCTCCTGGTTTTGCGCCCGAAAGTTCTGAAGTTTCGCCCCTTTTTGCAGCCCCAAAAATCCCATTTTTTGCCCCCATTTTACACCCGAAAATCCCGATTTTTTTTTCTCCCGCATTTACAGTTGGAAAAAATCCCTTTTTTCCCTCCTGTTTTGGCACCCAAAAAAATCCAAATTTTCCCCGCTTTACACCCAAAAATTCCTGGTTTTCCATCAAGATCCCAATTTCCCCTCAATTTCCCCTTAAAAATCCCAATTTCCCCTCAATTTCCCCTAAAAAATCCCAATTTCTCCTCAATCATCCCTAAAATCCCAATTTCTCCTCAATCATCCCCAAAAAATCCCAATTTCCCCTCAATTTCCCCTAAAAAACCCCAATTTCCTCTCAATTTCCCCTAAAAAATCCCAATTTCCCCAAAATTTCTCCTAAAAAATCCCAATTTCCCCTAAAAAAATCCCAATTTCCCCAAAATTTCTCCTAAAAAATCCCAATTTCCGCTCAATTTCCCCTCAAAAACCCCAATTCCCCCATTTTCCCCAAAAACCCCCGATTTTCCCCCATTTCCCACCCCCTCCTCCCCACCCCCCGCTTTCCCACAATTCCCCTCCCCCAACCCCCCCTCCGAATTCCCGGAATTTCCCCCCAAAATTTCCCCCATTTCCCAAAATCCCAAAATGCCCTTTATTAACCCCAGATTTTTTTTTTTTCCCTCTCCTCCCATTCCAGGTGAAATAAACCCAAAACCGACGGATTTCGCCCCAAACCCGGCGCCTCCTCCCCTCCCCCCGCCCTCGGAATTTCCCGGGAATCTTTCCCCTCCCCCACCTTGTAAATAACCCCCCCCAAAAAAACCCCAAAAATAAAGAATTCCCCCCTTTTTTTTTACCGATTTCGGCCTTTTTTTATTTCCCTGCAGGATTTGAGGGAATTTTGGGGCAGTTTCGGGAAATTTCGGGAAATTTTGGAACATTTCGGGGAGGTTTGGAGCAAATTTGGGGCGGTTTTGGGAGATTTTGGGGTCCTGGGAAGGAATTTTGGAGTCCCTGGAGTAAATTTGGGGCGAATCAGGGGAAATTTGGGGAGATTTGGGGGAAATTTGGGGAGGTTTGGGGGAATTTGGGGAGGTTTGGGGGAAATTTGGGGAGATTTGGGGCAATTTGGGGAGGTTTGGGGGAGATTTGGGGGAAATTTGGGGAGGTTTGGGGAAAATGTGTGGAGGTTTGGGAAAATTTGGGGAGGTTTGGGGAAATTTGGGGAGGTTTGGGGAAAATTTGGGGAGGTTTGGGGAAAATGTGTGGAGGTTTGGGAAAATTTGGGGAGGTTTGGGGAAATTTGGGGAGATTTGGGGGAAATTTGGGGAGATTTGGGGGAAATTTGGGGGGTTCCGGGAGGAATTTGGGACAATTTCCAGAAATTTGGGGGCGCTGGGAGGGATTTGGGGTGATTTGGGGGAAATTTGGGGTGGTTTTAGCGAATTTTAGGGACTTTGGGGTGGTTTTGGCGAATTTTGGGGTTCTGGAGTAAATTTTGGGGGGGTTTTGGGTGAATTTGGGGGATTTGAGTGAATTTCGGGGGATTCGGTGTGATTTTTTTAGGGCGCCACCAGGGGGCGCCCTCCTCACCGTGAGGAATTTTGGGGCTTCCCCCGCCCCCCAAAACTGGGGAGAAACATCCCAAAATCGGCTCAAAACGCCCCAAACTTGGACCGAAATCCCACAAAATCGGACCCCAAACCCCCCCAAAATTTGGTTCAAAACCCCCCCAAATTGGGTCGAACCCCCCTCCCCAAAAATCTGATTTTGAAACCGCCCAAATTTGGCCGGACCTTCCAAAATTGACCCGAAATCGCCCAAAATGGGATTTAAAAAAATCCCCGATTTTGGGTCCAAAGCCCCAAAAATTTAATCGAGAACCCTCCCCCAAAACTGGACCGAACTCCCCCAAAATTGGGGGCGAACCCCCCCGAAATCCCATTAAAAAACCCCAAAATAGGGTCAAACCCCACGAAATTGGGTCCAAATCCCCCCAAATCGGGTCAGAAACTCCCAAATTTTCTCCGAAGCCCCAAAATTTCACCAAAACCTCCCCGAATTGAAGAAAACCTCCCCAAAATGGATCGAAATCCTCAAAATCGGACCCAAAATCCGCCCCCGGTTGGACCAAACCCCCCAAAATTGAATCAAACCCCCCAAAATCCACTCGAGCCCCCAAAATCGCCCCTAAATCTCCGTTTTCAGTCAATTCGGGTCCAAAAATCGCCTTTTTTGGTCGATTTTCTGCAAATTCACCTTTCTTGGGGTTGTTTTGGGCCTCGATTTTCTCACGGGAACTTTTTTGGGGCAAAACTCGAAGGTTTTGGGGTCGGGACAAACAGGAAACACCTGGAGCCCCCCCCGGGGGAGGATTTTGGGGTCAAACGGCGCCGCTTTGGGGTCAAAACCTCCAGAATTGAGTCATTTTGGGCCAAAAACGCCCCCAAAAAGGGGAAGCGAAACAAAATTGACCAAAATCGGGAACTTTTGGGGTGAGAAAGGGGAAGTTTTTTGGGGGAGGGGAGGGGGAATGGGGAGAGCTTCGAGTTTTGGGCGATTTTGGGTGATTTTGGGTGATTTTGGGTGAATTTTGCAGCTTTCTGGGGCCCTTTCGAGGGAATTTGGGGCGATTTCAGGGAGGTTTTTTTTGGGGGGGGGAAAGGGGGATTTTGGGGTGTTTTTAAGGGAAATCGGGGTTTTTTTGGAGCTTCTTGGGAATTTTTGGGGCGACCCGAAGGGAAATTTGGGGATTTCGTTGGGATTTGTGGGAATTTTCGGAGGAGAAACGGGGAGAAATTGGGATTTTTTGGGTTTTTTTGGGGATGATTTATGGGAATTTTGGGGTGATTTCGGCGGGAATTGGGCGCTTTTTGGGCTTTGTTGGGAATTTTGGGGACGATGGGGCCGTGAAAATGAGGGGGTTTCGGGGGAAACCGGGAATTCCGGGAAAAGAAGGATTTTTTGGGGGAAAAAGTGGGATTTTTGGTGATTTGGGGGATTTTCAAGGGAGAAAATGGGGAAAAAATGGGGAATTTTGGTGATTTGGGGGAATTTTCGCGGGAGAAAATGGGGGAAAAAACGGGGATTTTTGGTGATTTGGGGGAATTCTCGCAGGAGAAAATGGGGGAAAAACGGGGATTTTTGGTGATTTGGGGGAATTCTCGCAGGAGAAAATGGGGGAAAAATGGGGATTTTTGGTGATTTGGGGGAATTTTCACAGGAGAAAATGGGGGGAAAACGGGGATTTTTGGCGATCCAGGGGAATTTTGGGCTTTTCCTTGGGGAAACCGGGGAATTCCCGCCCCTTCCCCCCCGATTTTTGGGATTTTTTGGCGGGAAAAGCCCCGGGGAAATTCCGACGCCGGCCGCCGCTCCGAACACCCAAAACTCGACTTTATTACCCCAAAATCTTCCCCCCACCCCCCTCCGACGGCCGAGGTCGACCCGAGGTCGGCGTCTTCTCCTTCCTCGACCTCACAGCACCTGCGGAGACGCGGAGATTTGCATAAATCTGCATAAAACCGCGGGGATTTGCATGGGATTTGCATAATCACCTTGAAGAGGGTGACGCCGGTGCTGTAGAAGAGGCTGAGGAGGAAGAGGACGATGAAGGTCCCCGAGGTCCAAAGGTCCGAATCCTCCGGCTCCGGCTCCGCCTCCGGCTCCGCCCCCACCACGACGGAGACGGGGGGGAAATCTGGGGAGAAACACGGAGGAATTGGGAAAAAAACGGGAAAAACCGGGGAAAACCCCAAAGGAAAGAGAAGGCGACCAAAAAAATCCCATTTTTGGCCCCTTTTTGGACCCAGTTCGGGGTCGGGAGTTGAAGGGCTGGGGGCAGAGGAGGCGAAAATTGAGATTTTTTGCGGAATTTGGAGCCTTTTCCCAACGATTCTTGACCCAAAGCGGAGGATTTGGGGTGGGCGGATGAAAAATTCAGCATTTGGGACCATTTGGGACCGTTTGGGGCCGTTTTCAGCCCAATTTTTTGCCCCCAAATCCCAGCATTCCTGGTGGACCTGGCTCAAAAATCCCCGTTTTTCACCCGGTTTCACCCATTTTCCAGCATTTTCCACCCAATTCCTGCCCCAAGCCCAAGTCGCCAGGAGGAGTTTTTCGTTTCCCGGTCCCAAAAGCCCCAAAATTTCCACCCCAAATTCCCTCCTGCCCCATCCCCCAAATCCTGCCAAAATCCTCCTTTTCCCCCCCAAAATCCGGGAGTTTTAGCCCAAAATCTCCCTTTTCCCTCCCAAAAATCCCAATTTTTCTTCCAAATCCGCATTTTCCCCCCTTAATCCCACGTTTTCCTCCCAAAATCCAGGAATTTCACCCCGAAAGCTCCGTTTCTCTCCCCAAATCCACTTTTCCCTTCCAAAATTCTCCTTTTCTCCCCTAAACCCACCAAATCCAGGGAATCCACCCCAAAAAACCCTTCCCCCCCTCCCAAAACCTGGCAAGGCCCCCTCGCCCTCTTGAAATCTGCCGGTTTCACCCCAAAACCCCCAAAAGAGACGGCGAAAAATCCACCCCAAATCCACCAATTTTGCCCCAAAATCCCCCGAAAAAAAGCCAAAAAAATCCAACCCCCCCCCCAAAAAACCCAAAATCCATCAATTTTGCCCCAAAATCCCCAGAAAAAAACCACCAAAAATCCACCCAAAATCCACCAATTTTGCCCCAGAATCCCCAGGAAAAAAACACCAAAAATCCACCCAAAATCCACCAATTTTGCCCCAAAATCCCCAGAAAAAAAACACCAAAAATCCACCAAAAATCCTCCAATTTTACCCCAAATCCCCCCAAGAAAACCCAAAAATCCACCAAAAATCCTCCAATTTCTCTCCAAAACTCCCCAAGTAAAATCCCCAAAACCCACCAATTTTGCCCCAAAAATCCACCAAAAATCCCCCCAAACCCCCCCAAAACCCCCCAAAAAAACCTCAAAACCTCCAAAAGCCCCCAAAACCACCAAAACCAACAAAAATCCTCCAATTTCGCCCCAAAACCCCCTGAAAAAAAACCCCAAACCCCCCAAAACACCCCAAAAACCTCCAACCCCCCCAAATCCTCCAATTTCTCCAAATTCCCCCCAAAAAACCCACCAAATAACCACCAAAAACTCCCCAAAAATCCTCCAATTTCACCCCAAAACCCCACAAAACACCAAAACTACTAAAAATCCTCTGATTTCTCTCCAAAATCCCCCCAAAACCCACCAAAAATCCACCAAAAAACCACCAAAACGCCCCCAAAACTCCTCCAATTTCACCCAAAACCCCCCCAAAAAAACCCAAACCCTCAAAACCCCCCAAATAACCTACCATATCCCCCAAAAATCCTCCGATTTCTCTCCAAAATCCCTCCAAAAAACCACCAAAACCCCACCAAAAATCCACCAAAAATCCTCCAATTTCACTGAAAACTCCCTCAAAAACCCCCAAATTCCCCCAAAACCCCAACTCCCCCAAAACCCCCCAAAACCCCCCAAAAACCCCCACCACCCCCAAATCCTCTGATTTTTCTCCAAAATCTCCCCAAAAAACCACCAAAAATCCACCAGAAACCCCCCAAAAATCCTCCGATTTCACCCAGAACCCCCCCCAAAACACCCCAAACCCCCCAAACCCCCCAGAACCCCCAAAACCCCTCCAAAACTCCCCCCAAAACCCCTCCAAAAAACCCAAAATCCTCCAATTTCTCGCCAAAATCCCCCCAAAAAACCGCCCAAACCACCAAAAATCCACCCAAAATCCTCCAATTTCACTGAAAACTCTCTCAAAACCCCCCAAATTCCCCCCAAAAAACCCAAAATCCCCCCAAAATTTTCCAATTTCTCTCCAAATTCCCCTCAAAATCCCCCCAAAAAACCACCAAATATCCACCAGAAACCCCTCAAAAATCCTCCAATTTCATCCAAACCTCCCCAAACCCCCCCAAACCCCCCCAAACCCCCCAAAAAACCCCAACTCCCCCAAATCCTCCGATTTCTCTCCAAATTCCCCTCAAAAACCCACCAAAAATCCACCAAAAATCCCCCCAAAAATCCTCCGATTTCACCCAAACCCCCCCAAAAAAACCCCAATTCCCCAAAATCCTCCGATTCCTCTCCAAATTCCCCTCAAAAACCCACCAAAAATCCACCGAAAAATCCCCAAAACGCCCCCAAAAATCCTCCGATTTCACCCAAAACCCCCCAAAACCCCCCCAAAAACCACCAAAAAACGCCTCCATTTCCGCTCTCGTTCCTCTCCACTTTATTGCCGCCGCCCCCGGCGCCGGCGCCGGCGCCGCCCTCAGTAGCAGACGACGTCCGAGTCCGCCAGCACCACGGAGACGTTGACGTTGGCCGGCCGGGCGGCCGAGCGGTCCAGGCTCCTCTGGATGAACTTCATGGCGGCGCCGTCGTGGCCGACCACGCAGGTGAAGACGTCGCCGCGCCGCCACTGCTCGGCCGGCACGGCCAGCTTGGAGTAGGCCGAGAAGGTCCCGGCGGCGCCGTCGCTCTCGGGGCCGAAGACGGAGAAGTCGCCGGCGGCCACCGGCGCGTCCTGGTGGGTCCAGGTGATGAGGACGTCCCGCGGCGAGAAGCCGCTGGCCAGGCAGGTGAGCGTGGCCGTCTCCTGCAGCGCCAGCTCCTCCGGCGGCGGCGGGAAGACGAAGACCTTGGGAGCCACGGCGGCCACGGCTGCGGGGTGGAGGAGGGGTCGGGGGGGAGCCCGGTAAGGGTGGGGTGGTCCCAGTTGGGGTTCCCAGTTGGGGTTCCCAGTAAGGGTGGGTTGGTCCCAGTTGGGGTTCCCAGTTGGGTTCCCAGTAAGGGTGGGGTGGTCCCAGTTGGGTTCCCAGTTGGGTTCCCAGTAAGGGTGGGGTGGTCCCAGTTGGGGTTCCCAGTTGGGGTTCCCAGTTGGTCAAACCATTCCCAGTAGACTGGTCCCAGTTGGAGTTCCCAGTTAAGGGTGGGGTGGTCCCAGTTGGGGTTCCCAGTAAGGATGGGGTGGTCCCAGTTGGGGTTCCCAGTTGGGTTCCCAGTAAGGGTGGGTTGGTCCCAGTTGGGGTTCCCAGTTGAGGTTCCCAGTTGGTCAAACCATTCCCAGTAGACTGGGCCCAGTTGGAGTTCCCAGTTAAGGGTGGGGTGGTCCCAGTTGGGGTTCCCAGTAAGGGTGGGATGGTCCCAGTTGGGTTCCCAGTAAGGGTAGGATGGTCCCAGTTGGAGTTCCCAGTAAGGGCGGGATGGTCCCAGTTGGGTTCCCAGTTGGGTTCCCAGTAAGGGTGGGATGGTCCCAGTTGGGTTCCCAGTAAGGGCCAGGACACTCCCAGTTGGGTTCCCAGTAAGAGTGGGATGCTCCCAGTTGAGGTTCCCAGTAAGGGTGGGATGCTCCCAGTTGAGGTTCCCAGTAAGGGTGGGACGGTCCCAGCTGGGGTTCCCAGTAAGGGTGGGATGGTCCCAGATGGAGTTCCCAGTAAGGGCGGGGTGGTCCCAGTTGGATTCCCAGTTGGCCAAACCATTCCCAGTAGACTGGTCCCGGTTGGGTTCCCAGTAAGGGCGGGGTGGTCCCAGTTGGATTCCCAGTTGGCCAAACCATTCCCAGTAGACTGGTCCCAGTTGGGTTCCCAGTAAGGCCAGGACGGTCCCAGTTGGGTCTCTCAGTTGGGGTTCCCAGTAAGGGTGGGGTGGTCCCAATTGGGGTTCCCAGTAAGGGTGGGATGGTCCCAGCTGGATTCCCAGTAAGGGCAGGACGGTCCCAGTTGGGTTCCCAGTAAGGGTGGGGTGGTCCCAGTTGGGGTCCCAGTAAGGGTGGGGTGGTCCCAGTTGGAGTTCCCAGTTGGGTTCCCAGTAAGGGTGGGATGGTCCCAGTTGGGTTCCCAGTAAGGCCAGGACGGTCCCAGTTGGGTCTCTCAGTTGGGGTTCCCAGTAAGGGTGGGGTGGTCCCAATTGGGGTTCCCAGTAAGGGTGGGATGGTCCCAGCTGGATTCCCAGTAAGGGCAGGACGGTCCCAGTTGGGTTCCCAGTAAGGGTGGGGTGGTCCCAGTTGGGTTCCCAGTAAGGGTGGGGTGGTCCCAGTTGGAGTTCCCAGTTGGGGTTCCCAGTTGGCCAAACTATTCCCAGTAGACTGGTCCCAGTTGGGCTCCCAGTAAGGGTGGGATGGTCCCAGTTGGGGTTCCCAGTAAGGGTGGGATAGTCCCAGTTGGGTTCCCAGTAAGGGTGGGGTGGTCCCAGTTGGAGTTCCCAGTTGGGGTTCCCAGTAAGGGTGGGATGGTCCCAGTTGGAGTTCCCAGTAAGGGTGGGGTGGTCCCAGTTGGGGTTCCCAGTAAGGGCGGGATGGTCCCAGTTGGGTTCCCAGTTGGCCAAACTATTCTGAGTAGACTGGTCCCAGTTGGGCTCCCAGTAAGGGTAGGATGGTCTCAGTTGGGGTTCCCAGTTGGGATTCACAGTAAGGGTGGGATAGTCCCAGTTGGAGTTCCCAGTTAAGGGTGGGGTGGTCCCAATTGGGGTTCCCAGTAAGGGTGGGATGGTCCCAGTTGGAGTTCCCAGTAAGGGTGGGGTGGTCCCAGTTGGGGTTCCCAGTAAGGGCGGGATGGTCCCAGTTGGGTTCCCAGTTGGCCAAACTATTCTGAGTAGACTGGTCCCAGTTGGGCTCCCAGTAAGGGTGGGATGGTCCCAGTTGGGTTCCCAGTAAGGGTGGGGTGGTCCCAGTTGGGTTCCCAGTAAGGGTGGGGTGGTCCCAGTTGGGTTCCCAGTTGGGGTTCCCAGTAAGGGTGGGATGGTCCCAGTTGGGTTCCCAGTTGGGCTCCCAGTAAGGGTGGGATGGTCCCAGTTGGGGTTCCCAGTAAGGGCAGGACGGTCCCAGTTGGGTTCCCAGTTGGCCAAACCATTCCCAGTAGACTGGTCCCGGTTGGGTCTCCCAGTAGATCAAACCATTCCCAGTTGGGTTCCCAGTTGGGTCTCCCAGTAGATCAGACCGTTCCCAGTTGCCCAGACCATTCCCAGTAGACTGGTCCCAGTTGGGGTTCCCAGTTGAGTCTCCCAGTAAGGCCAGACCATTCCCAGTTGGATCCCAGTTGACCGGACCATTCCCAGTTGACTCTCCCAGTAGGTTTCACCATTCCCAGTTGGGTCTCCCAGTTGACCTCGTCATTCCCAGTTGACTCTCCCAGTAGGTTTCACCCTTCCCAGTTTGGATCCCAGTTGACCGGACCATTCCCAGTTGACTCTCCCAGTTGACCGGACCATTCCCAGTTGGATCCCAGTTCACCGGACCATTCCCAGTTGCATCCCAGTTGACCTCGTCATTCCCAGTTGGGTCTCCCAGTTGACCGGACCATTCCCAGTTGAGTCTCCCAGTAGGTTTCACCATTCCCAGTTGACTCTCCCAGTAAGGCCAGACCATTCCCAGTTGGATCCCAGTTGACCGGACCATTCCCAGTTGACTCTCCCAGTTGACCGGACCATTCCCAGTTGGGTCTCCCAGTTCACCAGACCATTCCCAGTTGCATCCCAGTTGACCAGACCATTCCCAGTTGGGTCTCCCAGTTGACCGGACCATTCCCAGTTGGGTCTCCCAGTAGGTTTCACCATTCCCAGTTGAGTCTCCCAGTAAGGCCAGACCATTCCCAGTTGGATCCCAGTTGACCGGACCATTCCCAGTTGGATCCCAGTTCACTGGACCATTCCCAGTTGGATCCCAGTTGACCTTGTCATTCCCAGTTGCATCCCAGTTGACTGGACCATTCCCAGTTGGATCCCAGTTGACCAGACCATTCCTAGTTGGATCCCAGTTGACCGGACCATTCCCAGTTGGGTCTCCCAGTAGGTTTCACCATTCCCAGTTGACTCTCCCAGTAAGGCCAGACCATTCCCAGTCGGATCCCAGTTGACCTCGTCATTCCCAGTTGGGTCTCCCAGTTCACCGGACCATTCCCAGTTGAATCCCAGACTCCTCCAGTTGACCGTTCCCAGTCGGGTCTCCCAGTAAGACCAGTGTCTTCCAGTTGATCACTCCCAGTAAGACCAGACCATTCCCAGTTGACCAAGCTCTTCCAGCTGACCGTTCCCAGTTGACCAGTCCAGTCCCAGCTGACTCCCAGTAAGACCAGTCCAGTCCCAGTTGACTCCCAGTAAGACCAGTGTCTTCCAGTTGACCATCCCAGTATAGACCAGACCTTTCCCAGTTGGCCAAACTCTTCCAGTTGACTTTCCCAGTAGGACCAGTTGGGTCTTCCAGTAGCCTCCCAGTACAGACCAGTAACGTCCCAGTAACCTCCCAGTAACGTCCCAGTAAGGTCACCATGACCCTGCCCAAACTGGGAATTCCAACCCCAAACTGGGAATCCAGACCCCAAACTGGGAATCCAGACCCCAAACTGGGAATCCTGACCCCAAACTGGGAATTCCGACCCCAAACTGGGAACAACGACCCCAAACTGGGAATCCTGACCCCAAACTGGGAATCCGGACCCCAAACTGGGAACAACAACCCCAAACTGGGAACAACGACCCCAAACTGGGAATCCTGATCCCAAACTGGGAATTCTGACCCCAAACCTTCCAATTCTGACCCCAAAACGAGGAATTTCCTTAAAACCAGGAATAACGGCCTAAAACCGGGACTAACTTCCTCCAACGTGGGAATTCCGACCCCAGACCCCCCAGAAATGCCCCAAAACGCCCCAAAACCCCCCAAACCACCCCAAAACCACCTGAAAACCCCCTTAAAAAATGCCTAAAAACGCCGCAAACCACCCCAAAACCCCCAAAACCCCTCAAAACCCCTCAAATCCCCTCAAAACCTCCTTAAAAAAACCCTAAAACCCCTCAAAACGCCCCAAAACCCCTCAAGACCCCTTTAAAAAACGCCTAAAAACGCCGTCAAAACGCCTCAAAAACCCCTCAAGCCCCCCCAAAACCTCCTTAAAAAAAACCTCAAAACCCCTCAAAAAACCGCAAACCCCCTCAAAACGCCCCAAAACCCCTCAAAACCTCCTTAAAAAAACCCTAAAAACACCTCAAACCCCCTCAAAACCCCCTTAAAAAAAACCTAAAAACGCCTCAAAAAGCCCCAAACCCCCTCAAAAGTCCCCAAAACCCCTCAAAACCCCTTTAAAAAACGCCTAAAAACGCCGTCAAAACGCCTCAAAAAACCCTCAAACCCCCCCAAAACCTCCTTAAAAAAACCCTCAAATCCCCTCAAAAAACCCTAAAACGCCCCAAACCCCCTCAAAACGCCCCCAAACCCCTCAAAACCCCTCAAAACCCCCTCAAAACGCCTAAAAACGCCGTCAAAACGCCCCAAAACCCCTCAAAACCCCCTTTAAAAAAACCCTAAAAACACCTCAAAACCCCCCCAAACCGCCCCAAAACGCCCCAAAACGCCCCAAACCCCCCTCAAAACGCCCCAAACCCCCTCAAAACGCCCCAAAACCCCTCAAAACCCCCTTAAGAAACCCCTCAAAACGCCTAAAAACGCCCCAAAACCCCCCAAAACCTCCTTAAAAAAACCCCTCAAAACGCCTAAAAACGCCCCAAAACCCCTCAAAACGCCCCAACCCCCCCCAAAACGTCCTTAAAAAACGCCTAAAAACGCCTCAAACCTCCTTAAAAAAAACCCTAAAAACCCCTCAAAAAACCCCAAAATCCCCCAAAACGCCCCAAAACCCCCTCAAAACACCCCCAAACGCCTCAAAACCCCCTTAAGAAACCCCTCAAAACCCCTCAAAACGCCCCAACCCCCCCCAAAACCTCCTTAAAAAACGCCTAAAAACGCCTCAAACCTCCTTAAAAAAAACCCTAAAAACCCCTCAAAAAACCCCAAAACCCCCCAAAACGCCCCAAAACCCCCTCAAAACGCCTCAAAACGCCTCAAACCCCCCCAAAACCTCCTTAAAAAAACCCTAAAAACACCTCAAACCCCCTCAAAACCTCCTTAAAAAAACCCTAAAAACGCCTCAAAACCCCCCCAAAACCTCCTTAAAAAAACCCTAAAAAACCCCTCAAAAAACCCCAAACCGCCCCAAACCGCCCCAAAACCCCCCCCAAAACCCCCCCCGACCCTCACCGGTGTCCTTGCGCACGCTGCGCCGCAGCGGCTCGGCCGCGCCCAGCTCGGGCACGGTGGCGGCGCAGGTGAACTCCTCGCCGGCCTCCCAGTCCTCGGCGCAGATCCGCAGGGAGCTCCGGGCCTCGAAGAGCCCGTTGGGCAACTCCCGGTGGCCGCCGGCCACCGCCTCGGCCGCCGCCCCGGACGAGCGGCTCCAGGAGAACTTGGCCTCCGGAGACTTGAGGTTGGTGGCCACGCAGGTGAGGTTGGGGCTGGCCGACAGGTACAGGTCGCTGAGGGACGGCGGCGGCAGCGACAGCGAGGGAGAGGGCGTGGGGCCTGCGGGGGAGGGGGAGAGAGGGGGTTTTGGGGTGAGAAAGGGGGGTTTTGGGGGGTTTTGGGGTGAGAAAGGGGGAGTTTGGGGGGTTTTGGGGTGGGAAAGGGGGAGTTTGGGGGGTTTGGGGGTGGGAAAGGGGGAGTTTGGGGGTGAGAAAGGGGGGAGTTTGGGGGTTTTGGGGGTGAGAAAAATGGGGGAGTTTGGGGTGAGAAAGGGGGAGTTTGGGGTGAGAAAGGGGGAATTTGGGGGTTTTGGGGTGAGAAAGGGGGAGTTTGGGGTGAGAAAGGGGGAGTTTGGGGGAGTTTGGGGTGAGAAAGGGGGAGTTTGGGGGGTTTTGGGGGTGAGAAAAATGGGGGAGTTTGGGGTGAGAAAGGGGGAGTTTGGGGGTTTTGGGGTGAGAAAGGGGGAGTTTGGGGGGTTTTGGGGTGAGAAAGGGGGAGTTTGGAGTGAGAAAGGGGGAGTTTGGGGTGAGAAAGGGGGAGTTTGGGGGTTTTGGGGTGAGAAAGGGGGAGTTTGGGGTGGAAAATGGGGGAGTTTGGGGGTTTTGGGGTGAGAAAGGGGGAGTTTGGGGTGGAAAATGGGGGAGTTTGGGGGTTTGGGGGTGAGAAAGGGGGAGTTTGGGGTGGAAAATGGGGGAGTTTGGGGTGAGAAAGGGGGAGTTTGGGGTGAGAAAGGGGGAGTTTGGGGGGTTTTGGGGTGAGAAAGGGGGAGTTTGGGGGGTTTTGGGGTGAGAAAGGGGGGTTTTGGGTTTTTTTAGGGGGATAAATGGGGCGGTTGAGGATGGAAAATGGGAGAGTTTGGGGGTTTTGGGGTGAGAAAGGGGGAGTTTGGAGTGAGAAAGGGGGGAGTTTGGGGGTTTTGGGGTGGAAAATGGGGATTTGGGGGTTTTTGGGGTGAGAAAGGGGGGTTTTGGGGGTGAGAAAGGGGGGAGTTTGGGGGTTTGGGGTGAGAAAGGGGGAGTTTGGGGTGAGAAAGGGGGAGTTTGGGGTGGAAAATGGGGGAGTTTGGGGGTTTTGGGGTGGGAAAGGGGGAGTTTGGGGTGAGAAAGGGGGAGTTTGGGGTGAAAAATGGGGGAGTTTGGGGGTTTTGGGGTGGGAAAGGGGGAGTTTGGGGGTTTTTGGGGTGAGAAAGGGGGTTTTTGGGTTTTTTTAGGGGGATAAATGGGGGGGTTGGGGATGGAAAATGGGAGAGTTTGGGGGTTTTGGGGTGGGAAAGGGGGAGTTTGGGGTGAAAATGGGGGAGTTTGGGGGTTTTGGGGTGAGAAAGGGGGAGTTTGGGGGGTTTTGGGGTGGAAAATGGGGAGTTTGGGGGTTTTGGGGTGAGAAAGGGGGAGTTTGGGGTGAAAAGGGGGAGTTTGGGGGGTTTTGGGGTGAGAAAGGGGGAGTTTGGAGTGAGAAAGGGGGGAGTTTGGGGGTTTTGGGGTGAGAAAGGGGGAGTTTGGAGTGAGAAAGGGGGGAGTTTGGGGGTTTTGGGGCGAGAAAGGGGGAGTTTGGGGTGGAAATGGGGGAGTTTGGGGGTTTGGGGGTGAGAAAGGGGGAGTTTGGGGGGTTTTGGGGTGGGAACGGGGGGTTTTGGGGGGTTTTGGGGTGAGAAAGGGGGGTTTTGGGGTGAGAAAGGGGGAGTTTGGGGGTTTTGGGGTGAGAAAGGGGGGTTTTGGGGGTGAGAAAGGGGGGAGTTTGGGGGAGGGCGGAGAGAGGGGGTTTTTGGGGTGAGGAAGGGGGGTTTTGGGGGATTTTGGGGTGAGAAAGGGGGATTTTGGGGGTGAAAATGGGGGGTTTGGGGGTGAGAAAGGGGGGAGTTTGGGGGTTTTGGGGTGGAAAATGGGGATTTGGGGGGTTTTGGGGTGAGAAAGGGGGAGTTTGGGGTGGAAAATGGGGGAGTTTGGGGGTGAGAAAGGGGGGAGTTTGGGGGTTTTGGGGTGGAAATGGGGATTTGGGGGGTTTTGGGGTGAGAAAGGGGGAGTTTGGGGTGGAAAATGGGGGAGTTTGGGGGTGAGAAAGGGGGGGAGTTTGGGGGTTTTGGGGTGGGAAAGGGGGAGTTTGGGGTGGAAAATGGGGGCTTTTGGGGTTTTGGGGTGAAAAGGGGGAGTTTGGGGGTGGAAATGGGGATTTTGGGTTTTTTTTAAGGGGGATAATGGGGGGGTTGGGGGTGGAGAATGGGAGAGTTTGGGGGTTTTGGGGTGAGAAAGGGGGGTTTTGGGGGTTTTGGGGTGAGAAAGGGGGAGTTTGGGGGGTTTGGGGTGAGAAAGGGGGAGTTTGGGGGGTTTGGGGTGAGAAGGGGGAGTTTGGGGTGGAAAATGGGGGAGTTTGGGGGTGAGAAAGGGGGGAGTTTGGGGGTGAGAAAGGGGGAGTTTGGGGGGTTTTGGGGTGAGAAAGGGGGAGTTTGGGGGTGAGAAAGGGGGAGTTTGGGGGGTTTTGGGGTGAGAAAGGGGGAATTTGGGGGGTTTTGGGGTGAGAAAGGGGGAGTTTGGGGTGAAAATGGGGGAGTTTGGGGGTTTTGGGGTGAGAAGGGGGGAGTTTGGGGGGTTTTGGGGTGGAAATGGGGGAGTTTGGGGGTTTTGGGGTGAGAAAGGGGGAGTTTGGGGGTTTGGGGGTGAGAAGGGGGGAGTTTGGGGGGTTTTGGGGTGAGAAAGGGGGAGTTTGGGGTGAGAAAGGGGGAGTTTGGGGGTTTTGGGGTGAGAAAGGGGGAGTTTGGGGTGACAAAGGGGGAGTTTGGGGGTTTTGGGGTGAGAAGGGGGGTTTTGGGGGTTTTGGGGTGAGAAGGGGGGAGTTTGGGGGGTTTTGGGGTGAGAAAGGGGGAGTTTGGGGTGAAAAATGGGGGAGTTTGGGGGTTTTGGGGTGAGAAAGGGGGAGTTTGGGGGGTTTTGGGGTGGAAATGGGGGAGTTTGGGGGTTTTGGGGTGAGAAGGGGGAGTTTGGGGGGTTTTGGGGTGAGGAAAGGGGGAGTTTGGGGTGAGAAAGGGGGGAGTTTGGGGGTTTTGGGGTGAGAAGGGGGAGTTTGGGGTGAGAGGGGGGGAGTTTGGGGGTTTTGGGGTGAGAAGGGGGGAGTTTGGGGTGGAAAATGGGGGAGTTTGGGGGTTTTGGGGTGAGAAAGGGGGGGGTTTGGGGGTTTTGGGGTGAGAAAGGGGGATTTTGGGGGTTTTGGGGTGAGAAAGGGGGAGTTTGGGGTGAGAAAGGGGGAGTTTGGGGGTTTTGGGGTGAGAAAGGGGGAGTTTGGGGTGAGAAAGGGGGAGTTTGGGGTGAAAATGGGGGAGTTTGGGGGTTTTGGGGTGGGAAAGGGGGAGTTTGGGGGTTTTGGGGTGAGAAATGGGGAGTTTGGGGTGAGAAAGGGGGAGTTTGGGGGTTTTGGGGTGAGAAAGGGGGAGTTTGGGGTGGGAAAGGGGGAGTTTGGGGGATTTTGGGGTGAGAAAGGGGGAGTTTGGGTTTTTTTAGGGGGATAAATGGGGGGGGTTGGGGATGGAAAATGGGAGAGTTTGAGGGTTTTGGGGTGAGAAGGGGGGGGTTTGGGGGTTTTTGGGGTGAGAAAGGGGGATTTTGGGGGAGTTTGGGGTGAGAAAGGGGGAGTTTGGGTTTTTTTAGGGGGATAAATGGGGGGTTGGGGATGGAAATGGGAGAGTTTGGGGGTTTTGGGGTGGGAAAGGGGGAGTTTGGGGGTTTTGGGGTGGAAAGGGGGAGTTTGGGGTGGAAATGGGGGGTTTGGGGGGGTTTTGGGGTGAGAAGGGGGAGTTTGGGGGGTTTTGGGGTGGAAAATGGGGATTTGGGGGGTTTTTAAGGGGGATAATGGGGGGTTGGGGATGGAAATGGGAGAGTTTGGGGGTTTTGGGGTGGGAATGGGGAGTTTGGGGTGAAAATGGGGAGTTTGGAACAGAATGGGGGTTTGGGGTGAAAAGGGGGAGTTTGGGGGGTTTTGGGGTGAAAAGGGGAGGTTTGGGGTTTTTGGGGTGAAAATGGGGAGTTTAGGAGCAGAAATGGGGTTTTGGGGTGAAAACGGGGGAGTTTGGGGGTTTTGGGGTGAAAAACGGGGAGTTTGGAACAGAATTGGGGTTTTGGGGTGAAAAAGGGGGAGTTTGGGGGTTTTGGGGTGAAAAACGGGGAGTTTGGAACAGAATTGGGGTTTTGGGGTGAGAAAGGGGGAGTTGGGGGTGGAAAACGGGGAGTTTGGGGGGCTTCGGGGTGAAAAATGGGGAGTTCAGGGTGGAAAATGAGGATTTGGGGGGGGACTTTTTTTAGGGAAAAACGGGGCTTTTGGGCCGAAAACCCGGGGAGGTGGGGGAGGGTTTGGGCCCCGAAACTCCGCCCAATCCCCGCCCGCCCCTTTTCCGCTTCACCCCAAACCCCCCCCCCCCCCCCCGAGCTCTCCCTCGGGACCCTCCCGGAAACGGCCCAAAAAGCCCCGAAATCGCCCCGAACCTGAGCAGTAGGTGCTGATGGAGGCCTCCTGGGGCTCGTCCAGCCGCGGGTGCTGCGCCCGGCAGGTGAAGGTGGCCCCCGAGTTCCACTGGGTGCGGGTGACGTTGGCGCGGCTGCTGAGGGTCGGCGAGCCGTCGGCGTCCTCGCGGCAGGTGGAGGTGGCCGCCGGCAGCTGGGCGGCGGCGCCGTTGACCAGCCAGGTGAGGGCGACGTCGTCGGCGCCGCTGCCGCGCACCTGGCACAGCAGGAACACCTTGTCCTCGTCGGGGCGGGCCAGGTTGGGGTCGCTCAGGAGGGACACCGAGAAGCGGGCGGAGGGGCAGGCGTCGTCACCTGAGGGGACAGCGAGTCGGGGTTGGGGTGGAGGAGATGAAATCGGCTCAAACGGACCCAAAAATCGCCGCCGGGAGGAGGCAAAAATCCGTCCAAGTGGATCCAAAAATCCCGGCCAGGTGGGTCCCAAAATTTGTCCAAATGGACCCAAAAATCACGGCTGGGAGGAGCTGAAATTCATCCAAATGGGCCCAAAAAATCCCATCCAGGTGGACCCGAAATTCATCCAAATGGGCCCAAAAAATCCCATCCAGGAGGGTCCCAAAATTTGTCAAAATGGACCCAAAAATCCCAGCCAGGAGGGTCCCAAAATTTGTCCAAATGGACCCAAAAATCCCATCCAGGTGGACCCAAAATTCGTCCAAATGGACCCAAAAATCCTGGCTGGGAGGAGCTGAAATTCATCCAAATGGGCCCAAAAAATCCCATCCAGGAGGGTCCCAAAATTTGTCCAAATGGACCCAAAAAATCCCATCCAGGAGGGTCCCAAAATTTGTCAAAATGGACCCAAAAAATCCCATCCAGGAGGGTCCCAAAATTCATCCAAATGGACCCAAAAAATCCTGGCCGGGAGGAGCCAAAAATCCCACCCAGGTGGACCCAAAATTCATCCAAATGGACGCAAAAAATCCCATCCAGGTGGACCCAAAATTTGTCCAAATGGACCCAAAAAATCCCATCCAGGAGGGTCCCAAAATTCATCCAAATGGACCCAAAAATCCCATCCAGGTGGACCCGAAATTCATCCAAATGGACCCAAAAAATCCCATCCAGGTGGACCCGAAATTCATCCAAATGGACCCAAAAAATCCTGGCTGGGAGGAGCCAGAAATTCATCCAAATGGACCCAAAAATCCCATCTAGGTGGACCCAAAATTTGTCAAAATGGACCCAAAAAATCCCATCCAGGAGGGTCCCAAAATTTGTCCAAATGGACCCAAAAATCGTGGCTGGGAGGAGCTGAAATTCATCCAAATGGGCCCAAAAAATCCTGGCCAAGTAGACCCAAAATTCATCAAAATGGACCCAAAAAATCCTGGCTGGGAGGAGCCAAAAATCCCACCCAGGTGGACCCAAAATTTGTCAAAATGGACCCAAAAAATCCCATCCAGGAGGGTCCCAAAATTCGTCCAAATGGGCCCAAAAAATCCTGGCCAAGTAGACCCAAAATTCATCCAAATGGACCCAAAAAATCCCATCCAGGTGGACCCAAAATTCATCCAAATGGACCCAAAAAATCCCATCCAGGTGGACCCGAAATTCATCCAAATGGACCAAAAAATCCTGACTGGGAGGAGCCAAAAATCCCATTCAGGAGGGTCCCAAAATTTGTCCAAATGGACCCAAAAAATCCCATCCAGGTGGACCCGAAATTCATCTAAATGGACCCAAAAAATCCTGGCTGGGAGGAGCCAGAAATTCATCCAAATGGACCCAAAAATCCCATCCAGGTGGACCCAAAATTTGTCCAAATGGACCCAAAAAATCCCATCCAGGAGGGTCCCAAAATTTGTCAAAATGGACCCAAAAATCCCGGCCAGGTGGGTCCCAAAATTTGTCCAAATGGACCCAAAAATCGTGGCTGGGAGGAGCTGAAATTCATCCAAATGGACCCAAAAAATCCCATCCAGGAGGGTCCCAAAATTTGTCCAAATGGACCCAAAAATCCCAGCCAGGAGGGTCCCAAAATTTGTCCAAATGGACCCAAAAAATCCCATCCAGGAGGGTCCCAAAATTTGTCCAAATGGACCCAAAAAATCCCATCCAGGAGGGTCCCAAAATTTGTCCAAATGGACCCAAAAATCCCATCCAGGAGGGTCCCAAAATTTGTCCAAATGGACCCAAAAATCACAGCTGGGAGGAGCTGAAATTCATCAAAATGGGCCCAAAAAATCCCTTCCAGGAGGGTCCCAAAATTTGTCCAAAAAGACCCAAAAATCCCATCCAGGTGGGTAAAGAATTCATCCAAAAAGACCCAAAAATCCCATCCAGGAGGGTCCCAAAATTTGTCCAAATGGACCCAAAAATCCCATCTAGGTGGGTCCCAAAATTCGTCCAAATGGGCCCAAAAAATCCTGGCCAAGTAGACCCAAAATTCATCCAAATGGACCCAAAAAATCCCATCCAGGAGGGTCAAAAATTTGTCCAAATGGACCCAAAAAATCCCATCCAGGTGGACCCAAAATTCATCCAAATGGACCCAAAAAATCCTGGCTGGGAGGAGCCAGAAATTCATCCAAATGGACCCAAAAATCCCATCCAGGTGGACCCAAAATTTGTCCAAATGGACCCAAAAAATCCCATCCAGGAGGGTCCCAAAATTCGCCCAAATGGACCCAAAATCCCACCCAGGTGAGCCCCAGCTGCCCACGGAGCTGTCCAGGTGTTCCTGGCCCCACCCAGGTGACCACTGAGTGACCCCTGAGTGACCCCTCAGTGACCACTGAGTGACCCCTGAGTGACCACTGAGTGACCACTGAGTGACCCCTGAGTGACCACTGAGTGACCACTGAGTGACCCCTGAGTGACCCTCCTCAGTGACCACTGAGTGACCCCTGAGTGACCACTGAGTGACCCCTGAGTGACCCCCGAGTGACCCACCCAGGTGACTGAGTGACCACTGCGTGACTCCCTCAGGTGACCCCTGAGTGACCCCCATGTGCCCACTGACCACCAAGTGCCCACTGAGTGACCAGTGAGTGACCACCCAGGTGCCCACTGAGTGACCACCGAGTGCCCCACCAAGTGCCCACCAAGTGCCCACAGAGTGACCACCGAGTGCCCACTGAGTGACCACAGAGTGACCACCGAGTGCCCCCCGAGTGCCCACTGAGTGACCACCGAGTGCCCCACCAAGTGCCCACAGAGTGACCACTGAGTGCCCACAGAGTGCCCACTGAGTGACCACCGAGTGCCCCACCAAGTGCCCACTGAGTGACCCCCGAGTGACCCACCCAGGTAACTGAGTGACCACTGCGTGACCCCCTCAGGTGACCCCTGAGTGACCCCCATGTGCCCACTGACCACCAAGTGCCCACTGAGTGACCACTGAGTGATCACCGAGTGCCCACTGAGTGACCACCGAGCGCCCACTGAGTGACCACCGAGTGCTCCACCAAGTGCCCACTGAGTGACCACTGAGTGATCACCGAGTGCCCACAGAGTGATCACCGACTGCCCCACCAAGTGCCCACAGAGTGCCCACAGAGTGACCACCGAGTGACCCACCCAGGTTACCCCTGAGTGACCACTGAGTGCCCCCCCAGGTGACCACTGAGTGACACCAAGTGCCCACAGAGTGACCACCGAGCACCCACTGAGTGACCACCGAGTGCTCCACCAAGTGCCCACAGAGTGCCCACCGAGTGCCCCACCAAGTGCCCACCGAGTGCCCACCAAGTGCCCACCGAGTGCCCACCGAGTGCCCACTGAGTGACCACCGAGTGCCCCCCGAGTGCCCACTGAGTGCCCCCCGAGTGCCCCCGAGCCCTCACCTGTGATGTCCCGGCTGAAGCTGCTGCCCTGGTGCTGCACCCGGCACTGGAACGTCCCCTCCTCCACCTGCTCCAAGGGCAGGGTCACTCCGGAGCTGAGGCCGAACTGGCCGGAGCTCGTCTGGACCACCGGGAAGGTCCTGGGGTTGCCGTCGGCCGCGCCGTCCCAGGAGATCTCGGCCGGCAGCGGGAAGAAGCCGGAGGCCAAGCAGCCGAAGGTCACCTGCTCCTCGCAGGCCCCGCAGGAGATCAGCGGGAACACGCTGGGGGAGTGGGCGGGCTCTGAGGGGAGGAGGCAGCTCATTAGCATAGAGGAGGACACGCCCACTGGTAAGGGGGGAAAAAAACCCCGCTCGAAAACGCCCAAAAAAACCCCCAAAAACGCCCAAAAAAACCCCAAAACGAAGGGATCCAAGATGGCGGAAAACCAGGCACAAAATGGCCGGAAAAGGGAAAATGGTGGGAAAATGAGGGGTGGGAGGGGTTGATTTGGAGGGAAAATGGCCTCATTAGCATAGAGGAGACCACGCCCAGTCATGGGGAAAAAACCCCGCTCGAAAACACCCAAAAAACCCCAAAAAGACCCAAAAAAACCCCAAAACAAAGGGATCCAAGATGGCGGAAACCAGGCACAAAATGGCGGAAAACCAGGCAAAAAATGGCGGGAAAAGGGAAAATAGTGGGAAAATGAGGGGTGGGCGGGGTTGATTTGGAGGGAAAACGGCCTCATTAGCATAGAGGAGACCACGCCCAGTCATGGGGAAAAAAACCCCGCTCAAAAACACCCAAAAAACCCCCAAAAGACCCCAAAAAACCCCAAAATGAAGGGATCCAAGATGGCGGAAAACCAGGCACAAAATGGCCGGAAAAGGGAAAATGGTGGGAAAATGAGGGGTGGGCGGGGTTGATTTGGAGGGAAGACGGCCTCATTAGCATAGAGGAGACCACGCCCACTCGTAGGAAAAAAAAAAAACTCGAAAACACCCAAAAAACCCCAAAAAGACCCCAAAAAACCCCAAAACGAAGGGATCCAAGATGGCGGAAAACCCCCACAGGAAAATGGCGGGAAAACGAGGGGAGGTGGGCGTGGCTTCCCTCCCTCATTAGCATATCAGAGACCTCGACGAAAAAAAACCCCAAAAACCCCAAAATTGCCCCAAAAAAACCTCGAAAAACAACAGCAGGAAATCGCGGTTTTGGGGAGGCCACGCCCTGTCTGGGAGTGACGTCATCGGTGACGTCACCCTGGCCACGCCCACCCCCCAAAGGGGTTTGGGGGCCACGGGTTGGGCTCGGCTCCAGGTGGGTTTTGGGGAGAATTTGGGCGATTTTGGGGCTTTTTGGGTGATTTGGGTGTTTTTAGAGCTTTAGGCTCGGTTTTAGGGTGGTTTGGGGGGGATTTGGGGACTTAAACTCGGTCCTAAAACAGCCTCACCTGGTCTGGGGTCACCTGAAGGATTTTGGGGTCATTTTTGTGAATTTTGGGGTGAATTTGGGGCTTTTGGGGTGATTTGGGTGGTTTTAGAGCTTTAGGCTCGGTTTTAGGGTGGTTTGGGGGGATTTGGGGACTTAAACTTGATCCTAGAAAGGTCTCACCTGGTCTGGGGTCACCTGAGGTAATTTGGGGTAAGTTTTGTGAATTTTGGGGTGAATTTTGGAGATTTTGGGGTCTTTTTCATATTTAGGCTCAGTTTAAGGCTCGTTTTGGGGAAATTTGGGGGGTTTTGGGGGTTTCCTGAGCTTAAACTCGATCCTAAAAAAGTCTCACCTGGTCTGGGGTCACCTGAAGGATTTTGGGGTAAGTTTTGTGAAATTTGGGGCTTTTTGGGTGATTTGGGTGGTTTTAGAGCTTTAGGCTCGGTTTTAGGATGGTTTGGGGGGATTTGGGGACTTAAACTTGATCCTAGAAAGGTCTCACCTGGTCTGGGGTCACCTGAGGTAATTTGGGGTAAGTTTTGTGAATTTTGGGGTGAATTTTGGAGATTTTGGGGTCTTTTTCATATTTAGGCTCAGTTTAAGACTCGTTTTGGGGTAATTTTGGGAGTTTTCTCGGTTTCCTGATTTTAAACTCGATCCTAAAAAAGCCTCACCTGGTCTGGGGTCACCTGAAGGATTTTGGGGTAAGTTTTGTGAAATTTGGGGCTTTTTGGGTGATTTGGGTGGTTTTAGAGCTTTAGGCTCGGTTTTAGGGTGGTTTGGGGGGATTTGGGGAATTAAACTCGATCTTAAAAAGGTCTCACCTGGTCTGGGGTCACCTGAAGGAATTTGGGGTAAGTTTTGTGAATTTTGGGGTGAATTTTGGAGATGTTGGAGTCTTTTTCGTATTTAGGCTCAGTTTAAGACTCGTTTTGGGGTAATTTTGGGAGTTTTGTCAGTTTCCTGAGCTTAAACTCGGTCCTAAAAAAGCCTCACCTGGTCTGGGGTCACCTGAAGGATTTTGGGGTAAGTTTTGTGAATTTTGGGGTGAATTTGGGGCTTTTTGGGTGATTTGGGTGGTTTTAGAGCTTTAGGCTCGGTTTTAGGGTGGATTGGGGGGATTTGGGGACTTAAACTCGATCTTAAAACAGCCTCACCTGGTCTGGGATCACCTGAGGTAATTTGGGGTAAGTTTTGTGAATTTTGGGGTTAATTTTGGAGATTTTGGGGTCTCTTTCGTATTTAGGCTCAGTTTAAGACTCGTTTTGGGGTAATTTTGGGAGTTTTCTCGATTTCCCGAGCTTAAACTCGATCCTAAAAAAGCCTCACCTGGTCTGGGGTCACCTGAAGGATTTTGGGGTCATTTTTGAGAATTTTGGGGTGCATTTGGGGCTTTTTGGGTGATTTGGGTGGTTTTAGAGCTTTAGGCTCGGTTTTAGGGTGGATTGGGGGGATTTGGGGACTTAAACTCGATCTTAAAACAGCCTCACCTGGTCTGGGATCACCTGAGGGAATTTGGGGTAAATTTGGGGAATTTTGGGGTGAATTTGGGGAGGTTTGGAGGTTTTTTGAGATTTAGGCTCGGTTTTAGGGTAATTTGGGGGGATTTTGGTGTTTCCTGAGCTTAAACTCGATCCTAAAAGAGCCTCACCTGGTCTGGGATCACCTGAGGAATTTTGGGGTGAATTTCGTGAATTTTGGGTTGAATTTCATGTCAATTTTGGCGTTTTTGAAATTTAGGCTCAGATTTAGGGTAACTTTCTGGGCTTTTGGGGGTTTCCTGAGCTTAAACTCGGTCCTAAAACAGCCTCACCTGGTCTGGGGTCACCTGAAGGATTTTGGGGTAAGTTTTGTGAATTTTGGGGTGAATTTGGGGCTTTTTGGGTGATTTGGGGGGATTTTAGAGCTTTAGGCTCGGTTTTAGGGCGATCTGGGGGGATTTGGGGGTTCCCTGAGCTTAAACTCGGTCCTAAACCAGCCTCACCTGGTCTGGGGTCACCTGCGGGGATTTCGGGGTAAATTTCGGGGGTTTTGGGGTGGATTTGGGAGTTTTGGGGTTTCCAGAGCTTTAGGCTCGGCTTTGGGGCGATTTGGGGGGATTTTGGGGTTTCCTGAGCTTAAACTCGGTCCTAAGAAAGCCCCGCCTGGATTCGGCTTTAATTTCGGGCGGATTTGGGAATTTCCGGAGCTTCCGGCTCCGCTTTGGGCCAAAATCTCCTGAATTTGGGGCCGTTTGGGCTGGGCTTAAAAACCTCCCCAGTATCCCCAGTCCAGACCAGTTTGGACCCGATCCCAGCCCCAGCATTCCCAGTTTAGACCAGTCTGGACCCCCAGCATTCCCAGTACAGCCCAGTCCCAGCCCAGCATTCCCAGTTACGACCAGTCCGGACCCGATCCCAGCCCAGTATTCCCAGTCTGGACCCCCAGCATTCCCAGTATAGCCCAGTCCCACCCCCAGCATTCCCAGTTTAGACCAGCTAGGACCAATCCAGCCCAGTCCAGACCAGTTTAGACCCGATCCCAGCCCCAGCATTCCCAGTACAGCCCAGTCCCAGCCCAGCATTCCCAGTACAGACCAGTTCAGACCAGTCCAGACCAGTTTAGAGCTGGTCCCAGCCCCAGCATTCCCAGTATAGCCCAGTCCCAGCCCCAGCATTCCCAGTTAGGACCCGATCCCAGCCCAGCATTCCCAGCCCAGCCCAGTCCGGACCAGTTCAGACCAGTTTAGGCCAGTCCGGACCAGTCCCAGCCCAGCATTCCCAGTCCAGACCAGTCCACCCCAGTCCAGACCAGCTTAGACCAGTCCGGACCAGTCCCAGCCCAGCATTCCCAGTCTGGACCCCCAGCATTCCCAGTATAGCCTAGTCCCAGCCCCAGCATTCCCAGTCTGGACCCCCAGCATTCCCAGTATAGCCCAGTCCCAGCCCCAGCATTCCCAGTTTAGACCAGTTAGGACCAGTCCCAGCCCAGTCCAGACCAGTTTAGACCCGATCCCAGCCCCAGCATTCCCAGTCCAGCGCAGTCCCAGCCCAGCATTCCCAGTCCAGACCAGTCCAGACCAGTTTAGAGCTGGTCCCAGCCCCAGCATTCCCAGTACAGCCCAGTCCCAGCCCAGCATTCCCAGTCCAGCCCAGTCCAGACCAGCTTAGACCAGTCTGGACCAGTCCCAGCCCAGCATTCCCAGTTAGGACCAGCCCAGCATTCGCAGTCTGGACCCCCAGCATTCCCAGTACAGCCCAGTCCCAGCCCCAGCAGTCCCAGTTAGGACCAGTCCAGCCCAGTCCAGACCAGTTTAGACCCGATCCCAGCCCAGCATTCCCAGTACAGCCCAGCCCACCCCAGTTCAGACCAGTCCAGACCAGTCTGGACCAGTCCAAGCTCCCAAATCCCAACCAGGACCCCCCAAAATCCCCGAAATTCCCCAAAATTCTCCCATATTCCCCAAATTCCCCCAAATTCCCCAAAAGTCCCCAAAATTCCCCCAAAATTGCCCCAAATCCCCAAAATTCCAAAAAATTTCCCCCAAATTCCCCAAAATTCTTCAAAATTCTCCCTAATCCCCCAAAATTCCCCAAAATTCCTCCCAAAAATCCCCAAATTTGCTCATTTTCCCCAAAATTCCCCAAAATTCCCCAAATCCCCCAAAATTCCCCCCAAATTCCCCAAATTCCCCCCAAATTTTCCAAAATCCCCAAAAGATCTGCAAATTCCCCCAAATTTCCTCAAAATTCCCAAAAATTCTTCAAAATTTCCCAAAACCCCCCAAATATCCCCAAAATTCCCCAAAATTTCCCCCAAATTCCCCAAAATTCCCCAAATTCCCCCAAAAGTTCCAAAAATTCCCCAAAATTCCCCCAAAATTCCCCAAAATCCCCCAAATTTTCTTTAAAATTCCCCCGAATTCCCCGCAGGCGGCGCCCCCTGCTGGACCGAGGCTCCCGATTGGCTGCCGGCCGGATCCGCTCTCACCTGATTGGTCGCCGGATGGATCCCGCGGCTCCCGATTGGCTGCGGCCCTGGAAGGGGGGGAGGGGCGGGAATTTGGGGTGAAACGAGGGGAAAACGGGAAAATTGGGGGGGGGGAGGGGGGGAGGGAGGCGAAAATGGAGAATTGGGGGGGGGAATTTGGGGGGAAACGGCCCAAAAATGGGAAATTTGGGCTAAAAACGGCCAAAAATGGCCAAAAATGGGGAATTTGGGCTAAAAACGGCCAAAAATGGCCCAAAATGGTGAAAAATGGCCAAAAATGGGGAATTTGGGTAAAATTCGGGATAAAACGGCCCAAAAATGGGAAATTTGGGGGATATTTGGGATAAAACTGGGAATTTGGGGGGAAATTTGGGATGAAACGACCCAAAAAAGGGAAATTTGGGCTGGAAATGGCCCAAAATGGCCCAAAATGGCCAAAAATGGGGATTTGGGGGGAAATTCGGGACAAAACGGCCCAAAAGTGGAAAATTTGGGGGAAATTTGGGATGAAACAGCCAAAAAATGGGAAATGTGGGAGGGAAATGGCCAAAAAAGGGGATTTTGGGGGAAATCTGGGAGGAAATGGCCAAAAATGGGGATTTGGGAGGAAATTTGGGATGAAATGTCCAAAAAATGGGAAATTTGGGCTGGAAATGGCCAAAAATGGCCAGAAATGGGAAATTTAGAGGGAAATTTGGGATGAAACAGCCCACAAATGGTAAGTTCGGGCTCAAAATGGTCAAAAAAGGGAAATTTGGGCTAAAAATGGCCTAAAATGGGAATTTCGGGCTGGAAACGGCCAAAAATGGGAAAATTGGGGGAAATTTGGGAGGAAATGGCCAAAAATGGCCCGAAAATGGCCCAAAATGGCCCAAAATGGCCCAAAATGGGGATTTGGGGAGGGAAATTTGGGCCGAAAGGGCCAAAAATGGGGAATTTGGGCGGGAAACGATCCCAAAACGGCCCCGAAATGGGAAATTTTGGGGGCGGGAATTTTTGGGGGGGGGGGGGGTGGGGGGAAGTGCCGGCGTTCGGCCGCTAGGGGGCGCCCCAGGGCCGCTTTTTGGGGGTCCCTCCCCAAAAAGGGGAAGTTTGGGGGGTGGGGGGAGGGGCGGGAGCCGAGGCCGCCGTGGGGCAGAAGGAGCCGCGTGTGGGGCAGGTGAGGAGGGCCCGGGGGTCGCTGTGGGGCGGGGGGGGGGGGTCTGTGGGGCAGATCTATGGGGCGGGGGGAGCTATGGGGCAGGGAGGAGCTATGGGGCAGATCTGTGGGGCGGGGGGGGTCTGTGGGGCAGATCTATGGGGCGGGGGGAGCTATGGGGCAGGGGGGAGCTATGGGGCAGATCTGTGGGGCAGGGGTTTCTATGGGGCAGATCTATGGGGCGGGGGAGCTATGGGGCAGGGAGGAGCTATGGGGCAGATCTGTGGGGCGGGGGGGGTCTGTGGGGCAGATCTATGGGGCAGGGGTTTCTATGGGGCAGATCTGTGGGGCAGGGGGGAGCCATGGGGCAGATCTGTGGGGCAGGGGGGTTTCTATGGGGCAGATCTGTGGGGCAGGGGGTCCCTCTGGAGGTTGCTGTGAGCCAGGAGGGTTTCTATGGGGCAGGAGGGTTTCTGTGGGGCAGGGGGGTTTCTGTGGGGCAGGAGGGTTTCTATGGGGCAGATCTATGGGGCAGGGGGTCCCTCTGGAGGTCGCTGTGGGGCGGGGGAATTTCTATGGGGCAAGGGGTCCCTAAGGTATTCCTATAGGGCAGGGGCTCGCTATGGAGCAGGCGGATCTGTGGGGCAGGGGGATCTATGGGGCAGGGGGTGCCCCAGCTGTGCTGTAGGGTCCCCATAGAGCAGGGGGATCTGTGGGGAGGGGGATCTATGGGGCAGAGGGGTCCCTGAGCTGCTCCTATAGGTCAGGGGCTCGCTATGGGGCAGGATGGAATCTATGGGGCAGGGGGTGCCCCAGCTGTGCTGTAGGGTCCCCATAGAGCAGGGGGATCTATGGGGCAGGGCCCGCTATGGGGCAGGGGGGTTTCTATGGGGCAAGGGGTGCCTCAGCTGTTCCTATAGAGCAGGGGGCTCGCTATGGGGCAGGATGGGATCTGTGGGGCAGGGGGTGCCCCAGCTGTGCTGTAGGGTCCCTATAGAGCAGGCGGATCCGTGGGGCAGGGTCTGGCTATGGGGCAGGGGGGTTTCTATGGGGCAGGGGGTCCCCAGCTCTACTGTAGGGTCCCTATAGAGCAGGGGGCTCGCTATGGGGCAGGCGGATCTGTGGGGCAGGGCCCGCTATGGGGCAGGGGGGTCCCTGAGCTGTTCCTATAGAGCAGGGGGCTCGCTATGGGGCAAGATGGGATCTGTGGGGCAGGGGGTGCCCCAGCTGTGCTGTAGGGTCCCTATAGAGCAGGCGGATCTATGGGGCAGGGCTCGCTGTGGGGCAGGGCGCTCTCTATGGGGCAAGGGGTGCCTCAGCTGTTCCTATAGAGCAGGGGGCTCGCTATGGGGCAGGATGGGATTGTGGGGCAGGGGTTGCTATGGGGCAGGCTCGCTATGGGGCAGGGGGTCCCCAAGCTGTTCCTATAGAGCAGGGGCTCGCTATGGGGCCGGATGGGATCTATGGGGCAGAGGGTGCCCCAGCTGTGCTGTAGGGTCCCTATAGAGCAGGCGGATCTGTGGGGCAGGGCCCGCTATGGGGCAGGGGGGTTTCTATGGGGCAGGGGTCCTCCTGAGCTGTTCCTATAGGGCAGGGGGCTCGCTATGGGGCAGGGGGATCTATGGGGCAGGGGGATCTATGGGGCAGGGGGTGCCCCAGCTGTGCTGTAGGGTCTCCATAGAGCAGGGGGATCTGTGGGGCAGGGCGCTCTCTATGGGGCAAGGGGTGCCTCAGCTGTTCCTATAGAGCAGGGGGCTCGCTATGGGGCAGGATGGGATCTGTGGGGCAGGGGGATCTATGGGGCAGGGCTCGCTATGGGGCAGGCGGATCTATGGGGCAGGGGGTGCCCCAGCTGTGCTGTAGGGTCCCTATAGAGCAGGCGGATCTATGGGGCAGGCTCGCTATAGGGCAGGGGGTGCCTCAGGTCTACTGTAGGGTCCCTATAGAGCAGGCGGATCTATGGGGCAGGGCTCGCTGTGGGGCAGGGGTGTTTCTATGGGGCAGGGGGGTCCCTGAGCTATTCCTATAGAGCAGGGGCTCGCTATGGGGCAGGATGGGATCTGTGGGGCAGGGGGATCTATGGGGCAGGGCTCGCTATGGGGCAGGCGGATCTATGGGGCAGGGGGTGCCTCAGCTGTGCTGTAGGGTCCCTATAGAGCAGGCAGATCTATGGGGCAGGCTCGCTATGGGGCAGGGGGTTCCTCAGCTCTACTGTAGGGTCCCTATAGAGCAGGGGGCTCGCTATGGGGCACAGGAGGATCTGTGGGGCAGGGGGGTTTCTATGGGGCAGAGGGGTCCCTGAGCTGTTCCTATAGAGCAGGGGCTCGCTATGGGGCAGGGGGATCTCTGGGGCAGCGCTCTCTGTGGGGCAGGGCTCGCTGTGGGGCAGAGGGGTCCCGGAGCTGCTCCTCTAGGGCAGGGGCTCGCTGTGGGGCACAGGAGGCTCTGTGGGGCAGATCTGTGGGGCAGCAGGGTCTCAGTAGGGCAGGGGGGGGTCTCTGTGGGGCAGGAAGGTGCCTATGGGGTCGCTATGGGGCAGGGGGGGGTCCCGAAGTTCCTCCTATAGGGCAGGACGGTCTATGGGGCGGGGGGGGGGGTCCCTTTAGGACAGGGGGGGTCTCTATGGGGCAGAAGGGTCCTATGGGGCTGAGGAGAATCTATGGGGCAGGAGAGTCCCACCGGAGGTCCCTAGAGGGGTTTCTATGGGGCAGGAGAGAATCTGTGGGGCAGAGGAGAATCTGTGGGGCAGAGGGGCCTCTCTGGGGGGTCTCTATGGGGCAGAGGAGTCCCTAAATGGCTCCTATGGGGCAGGAGGGTCCCTAAAGGGTCCCTATGGGGCAGAGCGGCCCCGTGGGATTTTCCATGGGGCAGACCCTCCTTATAGGATTGTCTGTGGGGCAGGGGGGGTCTCGGTGGGGTTTCCTATGGGGCAGGGGAGTCTCTATGGGGCAGAGACGTCCCTATGGGCTCTCTATGGGGCACCGGCCTCTCTATGGGGCACAGGGCTCTCTATGGGGCACCGGCCTCTCTATGGGGCAGGAGGGGTCCCTATGGGCTCTCTATGGGGCACCGGCCTCTCTATGGGGCAGGAGGGGTCCCTATGGCCTCTCTATGGGGCAGGAGGGGTCCCTATGGGCTCTCTGTGGGGCACAGGGTTCTCTATGGGGCAGAGAGGGTCCCTATGGGCTCTCTATGGGGCACAGGGCTCTCTATGGGGCAGGAGGGGTCCCTATGGGCTCTCTATGGGGCACCGGCCTCTCTATGGGGCACAGGCCTCTCTATGGGGCAGGAGGGGTCCCTATGGGCTCTCTATGGGGCACCGGCCTCTCTATGGGGCAGGAGGGGTCCCTATGGCCTCTCTATGGGGCACAGACCTGTCTATGGGCTCTCTATGGGGCAGAGAGGTCCTTATGGGCTCTCTATGGGGCACCGGCCTCTCTATGGGGCACAGGGCTCTCTATGGGGCAGGAGGGGTCCCTATGGGCTCTCTATGGGGCACCGGCCTCTCTATGGGGCAGGAGGGGTCCCTATGGCCTCTCTATGGGGCAGGAGGGGTCCCTATGGCCTCTCTATGGGGCACAGACCTGTCTATGGGCTCTCTATGGGGCAGAGAGGTCCTTATGGGCTCTCTATGGGGCACCGGCCTCTCTATGGGGCACAGGGCTCTCTATGGGGCAGGAGGGGTCCCTATGGGCTCTCTATGGGGCACCGGCCTCTCTATGGGGCACAGACCTGTCTATGGGCTCTCTATGGGGCAGGAGGGGTCCCTATGGGCTCTCTATGGGGCACAGGCCTCTCTATGGGGCACAGACCTGTCTATGGGCTCTCTATGGGGCAGGAGGGGTCCCTATGGGCTCTCTATGGGGCACAGGCCTGTCTATGGGCTCTCTATGGGGCAGAGAGGTCCCTATGGGCTCTCTATGGGGCACCGGCCTCTCTATGGGGCACCGGCCTCTCTATGGGGCACAGGCCTCTCTATGGGGCACCGGCCTCTCTATGGGGCACCGGCCTCTCTATGGGGCACAGGCCTCTCTATGGGGCAGGAGGGGTCCCTATGGGCTCTCTATGGGGCACCGGCCTCTCTATGGGGCACAGGGCTCTCTATGGGGCACAGGCCTGTCTATGGGCTCTCTATGGGGCAGAGAGGTCCCTATGGCCTCTCTATGGGGCACCAGCCTCTCTATGGGGCACCGGCCTCTCTATGGGGCACAGGGCTCTCTATGGGGCAGGAGGGGTCCCTATGGCCTCTCTATGGGGCACCGGCCTCTCTATGGGGCACAGGGCTCTCTATGGGGCACAGCCCTCTCTATGGGACAGACCCCCCCCCCCAGAGCTCCCTCTGGGCCCCAACCCCCTCCTCACCACCAGGGGGCGCCGCTCCCTGCCCCACGGAAGCCCCGCCCCCTTTTCTAACCCCTCCCCCCCTTCTCTCTCCCCCCCTCCCGCCCCTCCCCCACCCCCCAGCCCGCCCCACCCCCCCCTCCCTCTTCCCGCTGAAGACCTGCGGCGCCGACAGCGCCCCCTGGCGGGCCGTGGGCTGCCTGGCCACCGGCTACCTCCCGTCGCCCGTGGACTACTCGTGGGCCAGCGCCACGCCCCCCATTGAAGGCAGCGCCCCCATCCCCGAGGTCCGGGCCCGCTCCGGCCTCTTCTCGTCCGGCAGCACCGTCCGGCTGCCGGCCACGCCCAGCGGCCCCCAGAGCTTCACCTGCAGCGTCCAGCACGCGGCCACCAACACCAAGAAGAGCATCCAGGTGTCACGTGAGTGCCGGGCCGGGGCTCCGGGGTGGGCTGCGGGGGGCTTGGGTGGGTGAGGTTTTGGGGGTTTGGGGGGCTTGGGTTGACCCGACTTTGAGTTTTGGGGTCTTTGAGGGTCTTGGGTTGACCAAATTTTGGGTTTTGGGGTCTTTGAGGGTCTTGGGTTGGTGAAATTTTGAGTTTTGGGGTCTTTGAGGGTCTTGGGTTGATGAAATTTTGAGTTTTGGGGTCTTTGAGGGTCTTGGGTTGGTGAAATTTTGAGTTTTGGGGTCTTTGAGGGTCTTGGGTTGATGAAATTTTGAGTTTTGGGGTCTTTGAGGGTCTTGGGTTGGTGAAATTTTGAGTTTTGGGGTCTTTGAGGGTCTTGGGTTGGTGAAATTTTGAGTTTTGGGGTCTTTGAGGGTCTTGGGTTGATGAAATTTTGAGTTTTGGGGTCTTTGAGGGTCTTGGGTTGACCAAATTTTGGGTTTTGGGGTTTTTGAGGGTCTTGGGTTGGTGAAATTTTGACTTTTGGGGTCTTTGAGGGTCTTCAGTTGACCAAATTTTGAGGTTTGGGGTCTTGAGTTGACCCAGTTTTGGGTTTGGAGTCTTTGAGGGTCTTGGGTTGACCCAACTTTGACTTTTGGGGTCTTGGGTTGACCCAACTTTGACTTTTGGGGTCTTCCATGGTCTTCAATTGACCCCGGTTGGGTTTTGGGGTGTTTGAGGGTCTTGAGTTGATGAAATTTTGACTTTTGGGGTCTTTGAGGGTCTTGGGTTGACCAAATTTTGGGTTTTGGGGTCTTGAGTTGACCCAGTTTTGGGTTTGGGGTCTTTGAGGGTCTTGGGTTGACCCAACTTTGACTTTTGGGGTCTTTCGTGGTCTTCAATTGACCCCGGTTGGGTTTTGAGGTCTTTGAGGATCTTCAGTTGACCAAATTTTGGGTTTTGGGGTCTTCCACGGACTTCAGTTGATGAAATTTCGACTTTCGGGGTCTTCGAGGGTCTTGGGTTGACCAAATTTTGGGTTTCGGGGTCTTGGGTTGACCCAACTTTGACTTTGGGGTCTTCGAGGGTCTTGGGTTGACCAAATTTTGGGTTTCGGGGTCTTTGAGGGTCTTGGGATGACCCCAAGTTGGGTTTTGGGGTCTTGCCTTGACCCAATCTTGACTTCGAGGGTCTCCAAGACCCTCGAGGTGACCCCAAGTTGAGTTGCGGCCTCTTCCACCATCTTGACTCCACCCAACCTCGACTTCCGGGGTCTCCGAGACCCCCGAGTCGACCCCACCCCCACTTTCGGGGTGTGAGGGGGGGGGGGAGGGGCCGGGGTCTCCAACCCCCTTCCTTCGACCCCTCCCCCCCCACCGCCGACTCCGGAGGGTTCTCCACCCCCCCCTTGACCGACCCTTGGTGGCATCTCCGTAGGCTCCGCCCCCACCAAGACCTTGAGGGTCTCCCCCCCCCAACCCTCGACCCCAGGTAGGTCCCAGACCCCCCCAAAATTTGGGGGGAGGTCGAGGGGGGGCGGTTCCTCCGGGAACCTCCTCGAGGTTCTCCGACCCCTCCCCCTCGAGGTCCTCCAAGAACCTCCCCGAGGTTCTCCAGCCTCGCCGCCGCCTCCGTAGGGACCTCCGGGGCTCCCCGCCCAACTCGGGGTGACCTCGGCGTGACCTCGGGGGGCCCCTCCGCCCCCGAAACCTTGACCCCAGGTAGGTCTGACCCAACACAACCCAACAACGTTGACCTGACCCAACCCAACGTTGACCCAACCCAACGTTGACCCAACCCAATATTGACTCAACCCAACCCAACGTTGACTCAACCCAACCCAATGTTGACTCAACCCAACCCAACGTTGACCCAACCCAACGTTGACCCAACCCAACCCAACGTTGACTCAACCCAACCCAACGTTGACTCAACCCAACCCAACGTTGACCCAACCCAACGTTGACCCAACCCAACCCAACGTTGACTCAACCCAACCCAACGTTGACTCAACCCAACCCAACGTTGACCCAACCCAACCCAACCCAACATTGACTCAACCCAACCCAACCCAACGTTGACTCAACCCAACCCAACGTTGACTCAACCCAACCCAACATTGACTCAACCCAACCCAACATTGACTCAACCCAACCCAACGTTGACTCAACCCAACCCAATATTGACTCAACTCAACCCAACCCAACATTGACCCAACCCAACCCAACATTGACTCAACCCAACCCAACATTGACTCAACCCAACCCAACATTGACCCAACCCAACATTGACCCAACCCAACCCAACATTGACTCAACTCAACCCAACCCAACGTTGACCCAACCCAACCCAACATTGACTCAACCCAACCCAACGTTGACTCAACCCAACCCAACATTGACTCAACCCAACCCAACGTTGACTCAACCCAACCCAACATTGACTCAACCCAACCCAACATTGACTCAACCCAACCCAACCCAACGTTGACTCAACCCAACCCAGCATTGACTCAACCCAACCCAACGTTGACTCAACCCAACCCAACATTGACTCAACTCAACCCAACCCAACGTTGACTCAACCCAACCCAACATTGACTCAACCCAACCCAACACTGACCCAACCCAACCCAACCTTGACCCCGTGCCGCCACCTTGGACCTCCTGACGCCCCCCCGTCCCCTCCCAGCAGCAGCCGCCGCCCGCGCGCCCACCGTCGACGTCTTCCAAGCCTGCTCCGACGGCGGCGTGGTGGAGCTCATGTGCCTGGTCAGCGGCTTCGCCCCTCCCCCCATCAGCGTCACCTGGCTGATGGACGGGCAGCCCTTGGACCACACCCACACCGAGCCGGTCGCGCCCGGCGACGCCGCAGGCACCTTCCGCGTGGTCTCGCGCGTCAACGTCTCGCTGGGCGAGTGGAGGGATGAGAGCTTCTCCTGCCGAGTGGCGCACGCGGCCTCCAGCACCGTCCGCGAGGCGCCGGCCAGGAGGTGTTCGGGTAAGCCCAGGGGGCGACGGGGGGCGGGAGGGGCTCGGGTTGAGCCTAAGTTGGGTTTTGGGAGCTTGGGTTGGGCCCAAGTTGGGTTTTGGGGTCTTGGGTTGAGCCTAAGTTGGGTTTTGGGGTCTTGGGTTGAGCCCAAGTTGGATTTGGGGTCTTGGGTTGAGCCCAAGTTGGGTTTGGGGTCTTGGGTTGAGCCCAAGCTGGGTTTTGGGGTCTTGGGTTGAGCCCAAGTTGGGTTTGGGGTGTTCCATGGTCTTGAGTTGAGTTTTGGGGTCTCCAACCACCCCGAGTTGGGTTTTGAGGACCTCCAGTGGTCTTGACTCCACCCTGAGTTGGGTCTTGGGGTCCCCCACCCTCTTGAGTTGAGTTTTTGGGGTCTCCAACCGCCCCAAGTTGAGTTTTGGGATCTCCAACCACCCCAAGTCGAGTTTTTGGGGTCTCCAACCACCCCAAGTAGGGTTTGAGGATCTCCAACCACCCCAAGTCGAATTTTGAGGATCTCCAACCATCTCAAGTTGAGTTTTGGGATCTCCAACCACCCCAAGTTGAGTTTTGGGATCTCCAACTATCTCAAGTTGAGTTTTGGGATCTCCAACCATCTTGGGTCGAGTTTTTGGGATCTCCAACCACCTCAAGTTGAGTTTTTGGGATCTCCAACCACCTCAAGTCAGGTTTTTGAGGGTCTCCAACCATCTCAAGTTGAGTTTTGGGATCTCCAACCACCCCAAGTCGAGTTTTGGGATCTCCAACCACCCCAAGTCGAGTTTTTGGGATCTCCAACCACCTCAAGTCGAGTTTTTGGGGTCTCCAACCACCCCAAGTCAGGTTTTTGAGGATCTCCAACCACCCCAAGTCGAGTTTTTGGGATCTCCAACCACCCCAAGTCAGGTTTTCGAGGGTCTCCAACCATTTCAAATTGAGTTTTGGGATCTCCAACCACCCCAAGTCGAGTTTTGAGGATCTCCAACCATCTCAAGTTGAGTTTTGGGATCTCCAGCCACCCCAAGTCAGGTTTTTGAGGGTCTCCAACCACCCCAAGTCGAGTTTTGAGGATCTCCAACCACCTCAAGTCAAGTTTTTGGGGTCTCCAACCACCCCAAATTGAGTTTTGGGATCTCCAACCATCTTGGGTCGAGTTTTTGAGATCTCCAACCACCTCAAGTCGAGTTTTTGGGGTCTCCAACCATCTCAGGTCGAGTTTTGGGGTCTCCAACCACCCCAAATTGAGTTTTTGGGATCTCCAACCACCTCAAGTCGAGTTTTTGGGGTCTCCAACCACCCCAAGTAGGGTTTGAGGATCTCCAACCACCTCAAGTCGAGTTTTTGGGGTCTCCAACCACCCCAAGTCAGGTTTTTGAGGGTCTCCAACCATCTCAAGTCGAGTTTTTGGGATCTCCAACCACCCCAAGTAGGGTTTGAGGATCTCCAACCACCCCAAGTTGAGTTTTTGGGGTCTCCAACCACCCCAAGTCGAGTTTTGAGGATCTCCAACCACCCCAAGTCGAGTTTTGAGGATCTCCAACCACCCCAAGTCAGGTTTTCGAGGGTCTCCAACCACCCCAAATTGAGTTTTGGGATCTCCAACCATCTTGGGTCGAGTTTTTGAGATCTCCAACCACCTCAAGTCGAGTTTTTGGGGTCTCCAACCATCTCGGGTCGAGTTTTTGGGGTCTCCAACCACCCCAAATTGAGTTTTTGGGGTCTCCAACCACCCCAAGTCGAGTTTTGGGATCTCCAACCACCCCAAATTGAGTTTTGAGGATCTCAGACCACCCCAAATTGAGTTTTTGGGGTCTCCAACCACCCCAAGTCGAGTTTTGGGATCTCCAACCACCCCAAATTGAGTTTTGAGGATCTCAGACCACCCCAAATCTAGTTTTTGGGGTCTCCAACCATCTCGGGTCGAGTTTTTGAGATCTCCAACCACCTCAAGTCGAGTTTTTGGGATCTCCAACCATCTCGGGTCGAGTTTTGGGATCTCCAACCACCCCAAGTCAGGTTTTTGATGATCTCCAACCACCCCAAGTCGAGTTTTGAGGATCTCCAACCACCCCAAGTCAGGTTTTCGAGGGTCTCCAACCACCCCAAATTGAGTTTTGGGATCTCCAACCATCTTGGGTCGAGTTTTTGAGATCTCCAACCACCCCAAATTGAGTTTTGAGGATCTCAGACCACCCCAAGTCTAGTTTTTGGGGTCTCCAACCATCTTGGGTCGAGTTTTGAGGATCTCCAACCACCCCAACCTGAGTTTTGAGGATCTCCAACCACCCCAACCTGACTTTTGACGATCTCCAACCACCCCACCCTCTCCCCCCCCCTCCAGCCCAATCCTCCAGCCCCATCCGCGTCTTCGCCGTGCCGCCGTCGCCCTCGGAGCTCTACATCTCGCAGTCTCCCAAGCTGCTGTGCCTGGTGACCAGCCTGCCCAGCGACGAGGGCCTGGCGGTGACGTGGGCCCGGGCCACCGGCGGCGCCGTGGAGCCGCTGCCGCTGCGCCTCAGCCACCAGTACAACGGCACCTTCACGGCCACCAGCGAGCTGCCGCTGGCCACCCGCGACTGGGAGAGCGGCGCCGCCTTCGTCTGCCGCGTCAGCCACGCCGAGCTGCCGGCGCCGGTGGAGCGGCGCGTGGAGAGGAGGCAGGGTGAGTGCGGGGGGGGAGGAGGGGATTCCGAAGAGAGGCCCCCAAAAAAATCCGGATTTCTCCTCATTTTTTACCGATTTCTCCCCTTTTTTCACCCCAAAGCTCCATTTCTCCCATTTTCCCCCATTTTCCCCTTGATTTCCCGTTTTTTCCCCAATTTCTGCCATTTTTTTCACCAACTTTTCCCCCTTTTCCCACTTCCTCCTCATTTTTCATTAAATCCCCTTTTTTCCACCCCAAAGCTCCATTTCCCTCATTTTCCCTCATTTTCCCCTCCATTTCTGCCATTTTTCCCCAATTTCCGCCATTTTTCACCAATTTCCACCATTTTTCCCCCAATTTTCACCATTTTCCCCTTGATTTCCCGTTTTTTCCCCAATTTCCGCCATTTTTTTCACCAATTTTTCCCCATTTTTCCTCATTTCTCTCCGTTTTTCACCAAAATCCCCCTTTTTTCACCCCAAAGCTCCATTTCTCTCATTTTCCCTCATTTCCCCCCATTTTCCCCTTGATTTCCCGTTTTTTCCCCAATTTCTGCCATTTTTTCCCCAATTTCCGCCATTTTTTCACCAATTTTTCCCCATTTTTCCAATTCCCTCCATTTTCCCCCAATTTCCGCCATTTGTTCCCAATTTTTCCCCATTTCCCTCATTTCTCCCCATTTTTCACCAAAAGCCCCCTTTTTTCACCCCAAAGCTCCATTTCCCTCATTTTCCCTCATTTTCCCTCATTTTCCCCTCCATTTCGGCCATTTTTCCCCAATTTCCGCCATTTTTCACGAATTTCCACCTTTTTCCCCCAATTCCCCCCATTTTCCCCTCGATTTCCCATTTTTTCCCCAATTCCCGCCATTTTTCACCAATTTCCACCTTTTTTTTCACCAATTTTTCCCCCTTTTCCCACTTCCTCCTCATTTTTCATTAAATCCCCTTTTTTCCACCCCAAAGCTCCATTTCCCTCATTTTCCCTCATTTTCCCCTCCATTTCTGCCATTTTTCCCCAATTTCCGCCATTTTTTTCACCAATTTTTCCCCATTTTTCCTCATTTCTCTCCGTTTTTCACCAAAATCCCCCTTTTTTCACCCCAAAGCTCCATTTCCCTCATTTTCCCCTCCATTTCTGCCATTTTTCCCCAATTTCCGCCATTTTTCACCAATTTCCACCATTTTTCCCCCAATTTTCACCATTTTCCCCTTGATTTCCCGTTTTTTCCCCAATTTCCGCCATTTTTTTCACCAATTTTTCCCCATTTTTCCTCATTTCTCCCTGTTTTTCACCAAAATCCCCCTTTTTTCACCCCAAAGCTCCATTTCTCTCATTTTCCCTCATTTCCCCCCATTTTCCCCTTGATTTCCCGTTTTTTCCCCAATTTCCATTTTTTCACCAATTTTTCCCCATTTTTCCAATTCCCGCCATTTTCCCCCCAATTTTTGCCATTTTTTTCCCAATTTTTACCCATTTTCGTCATTTATCCCCGTTTTTCACCAAAATCCCCCTTTTTTCACCCCAAAGCTCCATTTCCCTCATTTTCCCCTCCATTTCTGCCATTTTCCCCCAATTTCCGCCATTTTTCACCAATTTCCACCTTTTTTCCCCCATTTTCCCCCATTTTCCCCTTGATTTCCCATTTTTCCCCCAATTTCCGCCATTTTTTTCCCAATTTTTCCCCATTTTTCCTCATTTCTCTCCGTTTTTCACCAAAATCCCCCTTTTTCCCCCCAAACCCCATTCCCCCATTTCCCCTTCTATTCCCCCCATTTTTCCTTCTATTTCCGCCATTTTTTCTCCAATTTCCGCCATTTTTTCTCCAATTTCCTCCATTTTTTCCCCAATTTTTCCCCAATTCCCGATTCCTCCCCGTTTTTCACCAAAATCCCCCTTTTTTTCCCCAAACCCCATTCCCCCCATTTCCCCTTTTATTCCCGCCATTTTCCCTTCTATTCCCGCCATTTTTTCTCCAATTTCCGCCATTTTTTCCCCAATTCCCACTATTTTTTCCCCCAATTTTTCCCCAATTCCCTATTCCTCCCCGTTTTTCACCAAAATCCCCCTTTTTCTCCCCAAACCCCATTCCCCCATTTCCCCTTCTATTCCCCCCATTTTTTCTCCAATTCCCGCCATTTTCCCTTCTATTCCCGCCATTTTTTCTCCAGTTCCCGCCATTTTTTCTCCAATTTCCACCATTTTTCCCCAATTCCCGCCATTTTTTTCCCCATTTTTTCCCCAATTCCCGATTCCTCCCCGTTTTTCACCAAAATCCCCCTTTTTCCCCCCAAAACCCATTCCCTCATTTCCCCTTCTATTCCCGCCATTTTTTCTCCAATTCCCGCCATTTTTCCTCTATTTCTGCCATTTTTCCTTCTATTGCCACCATTTTTTCTCCAATTTCCACCATTTTTTCCCCAATTCCCGCCATTTTTTTCCCCATTTTTGCCCCAATTCCCGATTCCCCCCCGTTTTTCACCAAAATCCCCCTTTTTCCCCCCAAACCCCATTCCCCCATTTCCCCTTTTATTTCCGCCATTTTCCCTTCTATTCCCGCCATTTTACCTCCAATTTCCGCCATTTTTTCACCAATTCCCGCCATTTTTTCTTCCAATTCCCGCCATTTTTTCACTATTCCCGCCATTTTTTCCCCAATTCCCACCATTTTTTTCCCCAATTTTTCCCCAATTCCCGATTCCCCCCCGTTTTTCACCAAAATCCCCCTTTTTCCCCCCAAAACCCATTCCCTCATTTCCCCTTCTATTCCCGCCATTTTTCCTCCAATTTCCGCCATTTTTTCTCTTCTATTCCCGCCATTTTTCCTCCAATTTCCGCCATTTTCCCTTCTATTGCCGCCATTTTTTCACCAATTTCCACCATTTTTTCACCAATTCCCCCCATTTTTTCCCCAATTCCCCCCATTTTCCCCCCAATTCTCACCAATCCCATTCTCCCCCCCCTCTCCCGCAGGCAAGCGCCTCCCTCCCTCCGTCTTCCTGCTGCCGCCGCCCCCCGAGGAAGCCGCCGGCTCCCTCCCCCCCTCCCCCAATTTCCGCCATTCCCGCCATTCCTTTTCCCAATTTTTCCCCGTTTTCGGCCATTTCTCCCCAATTTTCACCAAAATCCCTTCTTTTCCCCCCAAACCCCATTCCCCCCATTTCCCCTTGAATTCCCCCCATTTTTTCTCTATTTCTGCCATTTTTTCTCCAGTTCCCGCCATTTTTTCTCCAATTTCCACCATTTTTTCCCCAATTCCCGCCATTTTTTTCCCCATTTTTTCCCCAATTCCCGATTCCTCCCCGTTTTTCACCAAAATCCCCCTTTTTCTCCCCAAACCCCATTCCCCCCTTTCCCCTTTTATTTCCACCATTTTCCCTTCTATTCCCCCCATTTTTCCTCTCTTTCCGCCATTTTTTCTCCAATTCCCGCTATTTTTTTCCCCAATTTTTCCCCAATTCCCGATTCCTCCCCATTTTTCACCAAAATCCCCCTTTTTCCCCCCAAAACCCATTCCCCCATTTTCCCTTCTATTTCCGCCATTTTTTCTCCAATTTCCGCCATTTTTTCACCAATTCCCACCATTTTTTCCCCATTTTTTCCCCAATTCCCTATTCCTCCCCGTTTTTCACCAAAATCCCCTTTTTTTCCCCCAAACCCATTTCCCCCATTTCCCCTTCTATTCCCCCCATTTTTCCTCCAATTCCCGCCATTTTCCTTTCTATTCCCGCCATTTTTTCTCCAGTTCCCGCCATTTTTTCTCCAATTTCCACCATTTTTTCCCCAATTCCCGCCATTTTTTTCCCCAATTTTTCCCCAATTACCTATTCCTCCCCGTTTTTCACCAAAATCCCCCTTTTTCCCCCCAAAACCCATTCCCCCATTTTCCCTTCTATTTCCGCCATTTTTTCTCCAATTTCTGCCATTTTTTCCCCATTTTTTCCCCAATTCCCGATTCCTCCCTCGTTTTTCACCAAAATCCCCCTTATTCTCCCCAAACCCCATTCCCCCCTTTCCCCTTTTATTTCCGCCATTTTCCCTTCTATTTCCGCCATTTTCCCTTCTATTCCCGCCATTTTTTCTCCAATTTCCACCATTTTTTCCCCAATTCCCACCATTTTTTCCCCATTTTTTCCCCAATTCCCGATTCCCCCCCGTTTTTCACCAAAATCCCCCTTTTTCCCCCCAAAACCCATTCCCCCATTTTCCCTTCTATTCCCGCCATTTTTTCCCCAATTCCCGCCATTTTTTTCACCAATTTTTCCCCATTTTCCCCAAATCCTCCCCGTTTTTCACCAAAATCCCCCTTTCTCCCCCCAAACCCCATTCCCCCATTTTCCCATCTATTTCCGCCATTTTTCCTCCAATTTCCGCCATTTTTTCTCTTCTATTCCCGCCATTTTTTCCCCAATTTCCACCATTTTCCCTTCTATTGCCGCCATTTTTTCTCCAATTTCCGCCATTTTTTCACCAATTTCCGCCATTTTTTCACCAATTCCCCCCATTTTTTCCCCAACTCCCCCCATTTTCCCCCCCAATTCTCACCAATCCCATTCTCTCCCCCCCCCCAACTCCCGCAGGCAAGCGCCTCCCTCCCTCCGTCTTCCTGCTGCCGCCGCCCCCCGAGGAAGTCGCCAGCTCCCGGCCCACGCTCTCCCTCACCTGCCTGGCCCGCGGCTTCTTCCCGGACGCCATCGACGTGCAGTGGCAGCGGGACCAGGAGAGCATCGCGGCCGGCAATCCCGGCGACGCCGGCGACGCCGGGGTGCAGACGGGGCCGGCGCGGCGCGAGAAGGGGGGGGAGGGCTCCTATTTCCTCTACAGCCGCCTGGAGGTGGACCGGGCCGAGTGGGAGCGCGGCTCCACCTTCGTCTGCACCGTGGTGCACGAGGGGCTGCCGCTCCGCTTCGTGCAGCGCAGCGTCCACAGGAACCCCGGTAATTAACGCGGGCAGCGCTAATTGGTGTTCGTCAGTCGATTAAAGGCTGTTTGTTGAGTTTTTTTTCGGGTGTTTTTTGGGGGGAGATCGGGGGTTTCGGGGCTGTTTTGGGGTTGTGCGTTGGGGTTCCTGATCTGTTTTGTCCACAAGAAGTCCCTTAATTAGAGTCATTAACTTAATTAATGCTATAATTAGTGATAATTAGTTGATTAAAGGAGATTTATTGGTGAATTTTGGTGGTTTTTGGGGGGAAAAATTGGGGATTTTGGGGCCGTTCCCAGAGTGGTTCCGGGGCTGGGATTTGGGGTTTGCGCTCGGTTTCATCCACAAGAACCCACTTAATTAACTTAATTAGTGAGAATTAGTGATAATTAGTGATAATTAGTGATAATTAGTGATAATTAGTGATATTTAGTTGATTAAAGGTGATTCATTGATTAATTTTGGTGGTTTTGGGGAAAAAATCGGGGATTTTGGGGCCGTTTGGGGCCGGGTTTGGGATTCGCGCTCGGTTTCATCCACAAGAACTCCCTTATTTAACTTAATTACTGATAATTAGCGATAATGAGTGATAATTAGTGATAATTAGTGAGCATTACTGGTATTTAGTGATATTTAGTTGATTAAAGGCGATTCATTGATTAATTTCGGTGGTTTTGGGGGAAAAATCGGGGATTTCGGGGCCGTTTGGGGCCGGGCTTTGGGGTCCGCGCTGGGTTTCCTCGGCAAGAAGCCACTAATTAAAGTGACTCGTGCTAATTAGCGCTAATTAGTCGAGCGGAAGTGGCTAAGGGGTGAATGCGGGCGGTTAATGAAGGGATCCAAGGGTTCGGGGCCGTTAATTGAGGGCTCCGGGGGGGTTAATTAGGGGCGGGGCCGGGAGGGGCGGCCGCTCCGCTTCGTGCAGCGCAGCGTCCACAGGAACCCCGGTAATTAACGCGGGCAGCGCTAATTGGTGTTCGTCAGTCCATTAAAGGCTGTTGGTTGAGTTTTTTCGGGTGTTTTTTGGGGGGAAATTGGGATTTTCGGGGCTGTTTGGGGGCGGGGTTTGGGGTTCCTGATCTGTTTTGTTCACAAGAATTCCCTTAATTAGAGTTATTAACTTAATTAATGCTATAATTAGTGATGTTTAGTTGATTAAAGGCGATTTATTGGTGAATTTTGGTGGTTTTTGGGGGAAAATCGGGGTTTTTGGGGCTGTTGGGGATGGGGTTTTGGGGTTCCAGATTGGTTTCATCCACAAGAAGTCCCTTAATTAGAGTTATTAACTTAATTAATGCTATAATTAGTGATATTTAGTTGATTAAAGGAGATTTATTGGTGAATTTTGGTGGTTTTTGGGGGAAAAATTGGGGATTTTGGGGCCGTTCCCAGAGGGGTTCCGGGGCTGGGATTTGGGGTTCGCGCTCGGTTTCATCCACAAGAAGTCCCTTAATTAACTTAATTAGTGATAATTAGTCATAATTAGCGATAATTAGTGATAATTAGTGATATTTAGTTGATTAAAGGAGATTTATTGGTGAATTTTGGTGGTTTTTGGGGGAAAATCGGGGTTTTGGAGCTGTTTGGGGCCGGGTTTGGAATTCGCGCTCGGTTTCATCCACAAGAACTCCCTTAATTAACTTAATTAGACATAATTAGTGATAATTAGTGAGCATTAGTGGTATTTAGTGATATTTAGTTGATTAAAGGAGATTTATTGGTGAATTTTGGTGGTTTTTGGGGTGAAAATCGGGGATTTTGGGGCCGTTTGGGGCCGGGTTTGGAATTCACGATCCAGTTCATCCACAAGAACTCCCTTATTTAACTTAATTACTGATAATTAGCGATAATTAGTGATAATTAGTGATAATTAGTGAGCATTACTGGTATTTAGTGATATTTAGTTGATTAAAGGCGATTTATTGATTAATTTCGGTGGTTTTGGGGGAAAAATCGGGGATTTCGGGGCCGTTTGGGGCCGGGCTTTGGGGTCCGCGCTGGGTTTCGTCGGCAAGAAGCCACTAATTAAAGTGACTCGTGCTAATTAGCGCTAATTAGTCGAGCGGAAGTGGCTAAGGGGTGAATGCGGGCGGTTAATGAAGGGATCCAAGGGTTCGGGGCCGTTAATTGAGGGCTCCGGGGGGGTTAATTAGGGGCGGGGCCGGGAGGGGCGGCCGCTCCGCTTGGTGCAGCGCAGCGTCCACAGGAACCCCGGTAATTAACGCGGGCAGCGCTAATTGGTGTTCGTCAGTCCATTAAAGGCTGTTGGTTGAGTTTTTTTTCGGGTGTTTTTTGGGGGGAAATTGGGGTTTTCGGGGCTGTTTTGGGGTCGTGCGTTGGGGTTCCTGATCTGTTTTGTCCACAAGAAGTCCCTTAATTAGAGTCATTAACTTAATTAATGCTATAATTAGTGATGTTTAGTTGATTAAAGGCGATTTATTGGTGAATTTTGGTGGTTTTTGGGGGGAAAAATCGGGGTTTTGGGGCCGTTCCCAGAGGGGTTCCGGGGCTGGGATTTGGGGTTTGCGCTCGGTTTCATCCACAAGAACCCCCTTAATTAACTTAATTAGTGAGAATTAGTGATAATTAGTGATATTTAGTGATAATTAGTGATATTTAGTTGATTAAAGGTGATTCATTGATTAATTTTGGTGGTTTTGGGGAAAAAATCGGGGATTTTGGGGCCGTTTGGGGCCAGGTTTGGGATTCACGATCCAGTTCATCCACAAGAACTCCCTTATTTAACTTAATTACTGATAATTAGCGATAATGAGTGATAATTAGTGATAATTAGTGAGCATTAGTGGTATTTAGTGATGTTTAGTTGATTAAAGGAGATTTATTGATTAATTTTGGTGGTTTTGGGGTAAAAATCGGGGATTTTGGGGCCGTTTGGGGCCGGGGCTTTGGGGTTCACACAAGAGGTCCCTTAATTAACTTAATTAGTGATAATTAGCGAGAATGACTCATAATTAGTGATATTCAGTCGATTAAAGGGGATTTGTTGATTAATTCCGGTGATTTTTGGGGTAAAATTCGGGGATTTTGGGGCCGTTCCCTCCCCCAGAACTCCCTTAATGAGAACGATTAACTTAATTAGCGCTAATTAATCGATGGAAGGGCCTGAGTTCATTGATTGCGGGGATCAGGCCCCGGGGCCCGGCCTCATTAGCGTTAATTAGCGCCGGTCGTTAATTGGGGTCGTTAATTAAAAGGGGTTAATTAGGGGGATTCGCTAATTAGAGGGAATTAATTAAAGGAATTAAGGGGCCTGGGGTCACTAATTAAGGGTATTAATGGGCCTGGGGTCACTAATTGAGGAGCCTGGGGTCACTAATTAAGGGATTGATGGGCCTGGGGTCACTAATTAAGGGGCCTGGGGTCACTAATTAAGGGATTAATGGGCTTGGGATCACTAATTAAGGAGCTTGGGGTCACTAATTAAGGGATTGATGGGCCTGGGGTCACTAATTAAGGGAATTAAGGGGCCTGGGGTCACTAATTAATGGGCCTGGGGTCACTAATTAAGGGAATTAAGGGGCCTGGGGTCACTAATTAAGGCGTTGATGGGATTCGGGGTCGTTAATTGGGGGATTCATTAATTACAGGCCATTAATTAGGGGAAAGCGTTAATTAAAGGCCATCCATTCATTAATTAAGGGTCATTAATTGCTTGATTGGGGCGGTTCATTAAGACAGGGGGTTACTGGGAGGGACTGGGAGGGAACTGGGACAAACTGGGATGGGGTTTGGGGGTTACTGGGATGAACTGGAGTCAAACTGGGATGAACTGGGATGAACTGGGATGGAATGGGATGAACTGGGGTCAAACTGGGATGAACTGGGACAAACTGGGATGAACTGGGAGGGAACTGGGAGGGAACTGGGACAAACTGGGAGCGACTAGGGTCAAACTGGGATGAACTGGGACGAACTGGGAGGGACGGGGATGAACTGGGGTCAAACCGGGACGAACTGGGAGGGACTGGGATGAACTGGGAGGGGACTGGGAGGGAACTGGGATGGACTGGGACAAACTGGGATGAACTGGGAGGGACTGGGATGGGGTTTGGGGGTTACTGGGAGGGACTGGGATGGACTGGGATGAACTGGGACGGATTGGGATGGGACTGGGATGAACTGGGATGAACTGGGGTCAAACTGGGACGAACTGGGAGAGACCGGGATGAACTGGGAGGGAACTGGGAGGGAACTGGGATGGACTGGGACGAACTGGGATGAACTGGGAGGGACTGGGATGGACTGGAGCCAAACTGGGATGGATTGGGATGAACTGGGATGAACTGGGAGGGACTGGGAGGGAACTGGGATGAACTGGGAGGGAACTGAGAGGGACTGGGACAGACTGGGAGCGACTAGGGTCAAACTGGGATGGACTGGGAGGGATTGGGATGGACTGGGATGGAGCTGGGACGAACTGGGATGGACTGGGATGAACTGGGAGGGACTGGGAGGGAACTGGGATGAACTGGGACAAACTGGGATGAACTGGGAGGGACTGGGATGGAGCTGGGATGAACTGGGATGAACTGGGAGGGAACTGGGATGAACTGGGATGAGGTTTGGGGGTTACTGGGATGAACTGGGAGCAACTGGGAGGGAACTGGGAGGGGAACGGGGTCAAACTGGGACAAACTGGGATGGACTGGGATGAACTGGGAGGGAACTGGGATGGGGTTTGGGGGTTACTGGGACGAACTGGGATGGACTGGGAGGGAACTGGGGCAAACTGGGAGGGACTGGGAATGGGGGGAAAAAAGGGCTGAACTGGTTTATACTGGTTTACACTGGTTTATACTGGTTTATACTGGTTTGAACTGGTTCTTACTGGTTTGTACTGGTTTATACTGGTTTATACTGGTTTAAACTGGGACTTTTCCCCCCAATCTGTGCTGGGAGCAACTGGGAATGGGAAAACGCCCAAAAAAATGGGTCAAACTGGTTTATACTGGTTCATACTGGTTCGTACTGGTTTTTACTGGTTTATACTGGTTTATACTGGTTTAAACTGGTTTTTACTGGGACTTGGCCCCCCAGACCTGTGCTGGGAGCAACTGGGAGCAACCGGGAATGGGGAAACGCCAAAAAACCCCATCAAAAATGGGCCAAACTGGTTTAAATTGGTTCATACTGGTTCGTACTGGTTTGTACTGGTTTATACTGGTTTGTATTGGTTTATACTGGTTTGTATTGGTTTATACTGGTTTATACTGGTTTAAACTGGGACTTTTCCCCCCAATCTGTGCTGGGAGCAACTGGGAATGGGAAAACGCCAAACAAAATGGGTCAAACTGGTTTATACTGGTCCATACTGGTTTTTACTGGTTTATACTGGTTTATACTGGTTTGTATTGGTTTATACTGGTTTATACTGGTTTAAACTGGGACTTTTCCCCCCAGTCTGTGCTGGGAGCAACTGGGAATGGGAAAAATGCAAAAAAAAAAGGGTCAAACTGGTTTAAACTGGTTTTTACTGGTTCATACTGGTTCATACTGGTTTATACTGGTTTGTATTGGTTTATACTGGTTTATACTGGTTTAAACTGGGACTTTTCCCCCCAGTCTGTGCTGGGAGCAACTGGGAATGGGAAAAACGCAAAAAAAAAGGGTCAAACTGGTTTAAACTGGTTTTTACTGGTTCGTACTGGTTCATACTGGTTTATACTGGTTTGTATTGGTTTATACTGGTTTGTATTGGTTTATACTGGTTTATACTGGTTTAAACTGGGACTTTTCCCCCCAATCTGTGCTGGGAGCAACTGGGAATGGGAAAACGCCAAAAAAAATGGGTCAAACTGGTTTATACTGGTCCATACTGGTTTGTACTGGTTTATACTGGTTTATACTGATTTGAACTGGTCTATACTGGTCTAAACTGGGACTTGGCCCCCCAGACCTGTGCTGGGAGCAACTGGGAATGGGGAAACACCAAAAAAAACCCCATCAAAAATGGGCCAAACTGGTTTAAATTGGTTCATACTGGTTCATACTGGTTTGTACTGGTTTGTACTGGTTCTTACTGGTTTGTACTGGGCCCCGCAGAGCTGCGGCTGCCGCCGGGGCTGTGGCTGGAGGAGCCCGAGGGCCCCGCGGGGGGACCCTGGGACACCCTGGGCGTCTTCGTCACCCTCTTCCTCCTCAGCGTCGGCTACGGAGCCACCGTCACCCTCTGCAAGGTAACTGGGAGCACTGGGTTGTACTGGGAGCCACTGGGAGGGGCTGGGAGGGGATTGGGAGGGGATTGGGAGGGACTGGGAGGGGATTGGGAGGGACTGGGAGGGAACTGGGAGGGACTGGGAGGGACTGGGAGGGAACTGGGAGGGGATTGGGAGGGGATTGGGAGGGGGTTCAGGGATTACTGGTTTATACTGGGATGAACTGGGAGGGAACTGGGAGAGACTGGGAGGGAACTGGGGGAGACTCGGAGGGACTGGGAGGGACTGGGAGGGAACTGGGAGGGGATTGGGGGGGACTGGGAGGGACTGGGAGGGACTGGGAGGGACTGGGAGGGAACTGGAAGGGGGTTCAGGGATTACTGGTTTATACTGGGATGAACTGGGAGGGAACTGGGAGGGACTGGGAGGGAACTGGGGGAGACTCGGAGGGACTGGGAGGGACTGGGAGGGGATTCGGGGGGACTGGGAGGGACTGGGTTATACTGGGATGGACTGGGAGGGACTGGGAGGGACTGGGAGGGACTGGGAGAGACTGGGAGGGAACTGGGAGGGGATTGGGAGGGACTGGGAGGGACTGGGAGGGAACTGGGAGGGGGTTCAGGGGTTACTGGTTTGTACTGGGAGCAACTGGGATGGACTGGGAAAGACTGGGAGGGGATTGGGAGGGACTGGGAGCGACTGGGAGGGGATTTGGGGTTACTGGTTTATACTGGGAGGGACTGGGAGGGAACTGGGAGGGGGTTCGGGAGTTACTGGTTTATACTGGGAGGGACTGGGAGGGAACTGGGAGGGACTGGGATGAACTGGGAGGGACTGGGATGAACTGGGAGGGACTGGGAGAGGGTTCCAGGGTTACTGGTTTATACTGGGAGGGACTGGGAGGGGTCACTGGTCCGTACTGGTCAGTACTGGTCCGTACTGGTCTGTACTGGTCCGTACTGGTCCGTACTGGTCCGTACTGGTCCGTACTGGTCAGTACTGGTCCGTACTGGTCCGTACTGGTCCGTACTGGTCCGTACTGGTCTGTACTGGTCTGTACTGGTCCGTACTGGTCAGTACTGGTCCGTACTGGTCTGTACTGGTCCGTACTGGTCCGTACTGGTCTGTACTGGTTTGTACTGGTCCGTACTGGTCCGTACTGGTCCGTACTGGTCTGTACTGGTTTGTACTGGTCTGTACTGGTGCAGGTGCAGTGGGTGCTGAGCTCCCTCCTGAGGCTGAGCGTCCAGCAGGGGGCGTGAGACTGGTTTATACTGGTTTATACTGGTTTATACTGGTTTAGACTGGGTTATACTGGTTTATACCGGTTTAGACTGGTTTATACTGGGTTATACTGGGTTATATTGGTTTATACTGGGTTATACTGGGAGGGAACTGGGAGGGGATAGGGAGGGACTGGGAGGGACTGGGGGGACTGGGTCCTACTGGTTTGTACTGGTTTGCACTGGTTTGTACTGGTTTACAGTGGTTTATACTGGTTATACTGGGTTATAGTGGGTTATACTGGGAGGGGGGTTGGGAGGGACTGGGAGGGACTGGGTTATACTGGTTTATACTGGTTTATACTGGTTATACTGGGAGGGAACTGGGAGGGGATTGGGAGGGACTGGGGGGACTGGGTCCTACTGGTTTATACTGGTTTAGACTGGTTTATACTGGTTTATACTGGGTTATACTGGTTTATACTGGTTTGCACTGGTTTATACTGGTTATACTGGGTTATAGTGGGTTATACTGGGAGGGGGGTTGGGAGGGACTGGGAGGGACTGGGGGGACTGGTTTATACTGGGTTTATACTGGTCAGACTGGTTTATACTGGGTAATACTGGGTTATACTGGTTTATACTGGGAGAGGACTGGGAGGGACTGGGTCCTACTGGTTTATACTGGTTTACGCTGGTTTACACTGGGTTATACTGGGTTATACTGGTCAGACTGGTTTATACTGGGTTATACTGGGAGGGGACTGGGAGGGACTGGGAGGGACTGGGGGGACTGGGTTATACTGGGTTATACTGGGAGGGGGGTTGGGAGGAACTGGGAGGGACTGGGAGGGACTGGGAGGGACTGGTTTATACTGGGTTATACTGGTTTATACTGGTTTATACTGGTTTGCACTGGTTTATACTGCTTATACTGGGTTATACTGGTTTATACTGGTTTATACTGGGAGCGACTGGGAGGGACTGGGTGGGGATTGGGGGGGACTGGGAGGGGGTTCAAGGGTTACTGGTTTATACTGGGAGGGACTGGGATGAACTGGGAGGGAACTGGGGTCAAACTGGGATGAACTGGGAGGGACTGGGAGGGGGTTTGGGGGTTACTGGTTTATACTGGGAGGGACTGGGAGGGACTGGGAGGGAAATTCCCGATTTTGGTGCCGAAATTGGGGAATTTTGGGGTAAAAATTGGAAATTTCGGGATGAAAATTGGGGAATTTTGGGTGAAAATTGGGAATTTTGGGGTAAAAATCGGGAATTTTGGGTGAAAATTGGAAATTTTGGGATGAAAATTCGGGAATTTTGGGTGAAAATTGGGAATTTTTGGTAAAAATGGGGAATTTTGGGGTGAAATCGGGAATTTTGGGGTGAAATCGGGAATTTTGGGGCAGAAAATGGAGAATTTTGGGGTGAAAAATGGAGAATTTTGCAACCCTGTGGAAACTGCGCCGGGAAAATCCCCGATTTTGGGGCAATAAAGGCGAATTTGGAACGGAAAAGGCGGAGCCGGAGTGGAATTTGTGGATTTTGGGGGGAAAAGTGGGAAAAAATTGGGGATTTTGGGTAAAAATTGGGGGTTTTGGGTAAAAATTGGGGATTTTGGGTAAAAAATTGGGGGTTTTGGGGCAAAACCCGGGAAATTTGGGGAGGAAAAAGTGAAAATTTGGGGGGAAATTGGGATTTTTTTGGAGTTCAAAATGGGGAATTTTGGGGTAAATCCGCGAATTTTGGGGGGGAACGGCGACTTTGAGGGAAAATTGGGGATTTTTGGGGTGAAAAACGGGGATTTTGGGGGAAAATGTGAAAATTTGGGATGAAAAAATCTGAATTTTGGGGAAAAACGGTGAAAATTTGGGGTGAAACCCGTGAATTTTGGGGAAAAACGTGAAAATTTGGGGTGAAAAAAATGCCAATTTTGGGAAAAACTGTAAAAAATTGGGGTGAAAAATCCAAATTTTGGGGAAAACCAAGAAGATTTGGGGTGAAAATCCCAAATTTCAGGAAAAAAAGTGAAAATTTGGGGTGAAAATCCCGAATTTTGGGGAAAAATGTGAAAATTTGGGGGAAAAATGGGAATTTTGAGGTTAAAATGGGAATTTTGGGGTGAAAACCCTGGAATTTTCTGGCTCCAAAAATCCTCGTTGGGAGCCGAAGGAAACCCAGGAATTTTAAGGCGAAAAAAGCCAATTTTGGGTCAAGAAGAATCCCAACTTTAAGGCCAAAAAATCCGGATTTGGGGCGGTGAAAAAACCCTCACTTGGAGGCCCCAAAATCGTCGTTTTTCAGCCCAAAGTTTCAGCTCGAAATTCTTCATTTCTCAGGGGGGTTGATTTTAAGGTGAAAAATGCAAATTTTGGGGGCTCAGAAAAGCCCCAAAATCCCCTTTTTTAAATCACCCGACGGGTTTGGGTTTAAAAAAGGCGATTTTAGGCAAATCCGGTGGTTTTGGGGTGAAAAAAAGCGATTTTGGGAGGGGGGAAATCGGAGGTTTTAGGTCGAGGTTGGAGTTTGGTGCTGAAAGCTGCAAAATTTGGGGTGAAAAATCCGAATTTTGGGAAAAATCGTAAAAAATTTGGGGTGAAAATCCTGAATTCTGGGAAAACCGTAAAAATTTGGGGTGAAAAATGCAAATTTTGGGGAAAAATGTGAAAATTTGGGCTGAAAAAGTTGAATTTTGGGAAAAACCATGAAAATTCGGGGTGAAAATCCCGAATTTTGGGTGAAAATCGGGGATTTTGAGGTTAAAAATCGGAAGTTTGGGGTAAAAGTGGAAAATTCGGGGTAAAAACTGAATTTTAAGGGAAAATCGGTGAATTCTGAGTGAAAATTGTGAATTTTGGGGGAAAAAATTGGGAATTTTGGGTGAAAATTGAGAATTTTGGGTGAAAATTCGGAATTTTGAGGTTAAAAGCAGGAATTTTGGGGTAAAATGGGATTTTAAGGAAAACTGGTGAATTCTGAGTGAAAATTGTGGATTTGGGGGGAAAAATCGGGAATTTTTGGCTCGAAACCGTGAATTTTGGGGGAAAAAAGGCGAAATTTCCAGTTAAAAAATGCGAATTGGGGGAAAAGGAGAAATTTGGGGCGAAAAATGTGAATTTTGAGGCAAACCTGGCAGATTTGGGGCAAAAAAAGCAGAATTTTGGATTAAAAGTCAGGTTTTGGGTAAAAAAATCCCCATTTTTGGGCAAAACCTCGGAGTTTTAGGGGCAAAACTTCGGTTTTCGGGCCAAGCTGAGGATTTCAAGGTGAAAAAAGCCAATTTCGGGCAAAAAGCGCCACAGCTGGGGTGAGAAATGCAAATTTTGGGGTCGAAAGTCGCCAGTTTTGGCCTCCCCGCCCTTTTTAGGGGAAATCCCGAAGGTTTTGGGTAAAAAGCTGAATTTCAGCGGTAGCAAAACCCGAAAGTTTGGGGTGAAATTTGCATATTTTGGGCAAAAATATCGCTTTGAAGCGGAAAAAAAAAACGATTGACAGGAAAAAATGAGAATTTTGGGGCGAAAATTGCAGAGTTTGGGCAAAATGTTGATTTTTAACCAAGAAAACTCAGATTTTCGGCGAAAAAGTTCCAGATTTTGGGGTAAAACCCGTGGATTTCTGGGCAAAACTTCCCATTTTTGGCCTGAAAAATCCGAATTTTGGGGCTGGAAATTAAAATTTTAAAGGAAAATAAAATTTAAGGGAAAAAAAAGAGGTTTTGGGCTCGAAGTCCGTGAATTTTAAAAGATGAGGATTTTAAGGGGGGGAAAAAAAGAAGATTTTCATGAAAAATGGGATTTTTAAGGGATTTTTTTGGGTGGAAAATCCGGGATTTCGGGGCTTTAAAAGCAGCAATTTTCAGGCAGAAAAAATGAGGAATTTTGGGGTGGGTAAATGTCGATTTTTGAGGCAGAAAAATGAGGATTTCGGGGGGTTGAAAGCCTAATTTTGGGGCAAAAAAAATCGATTTTCTGGTAAAAGAATCAAATTGGGGCAAAATGTCTCATTTTAAGGGGAAAAAATTAGCGGATTTTGGGGGGAAAATCGTCGATTTTAGGGGGAAATCCCCGTTTTGAGGCAAAATTCCCATTTTTCGGGCAAAGTTTCAGAATTTCAGGACAAAATTCGCACCTCGAAGCAAAAATTCCCGGATTTTATTCGGAAAAACCCAAACTTTGAGGCAAAATTCCACCTTTGAGGGCAAAATTCTTTATTTTAGGCTCAAATCCTGTATTTTAAGGACAAAACTCCACTTTTTAGGGCGTGAAAATCCAGGGGGGTTTTCCAGGAAAATTCCGCCTTTTTTAAGGCAAAATGACAAGTTTTCGGGCAAAACTCCACATTTTAAGGCAAAATCCGACATTTTAAGGCAAAACCCCACATTTTAAGGCAGGAATTCCACACATTTCACGGCAAAAATCCACAATTTTTAGGGAAAAAAATCACATTTTTACCATTTCTCCCCTTTTTCCCCCCAAATCTCCCGCCCTCGCCCCCCCAGTCTGCCCCAAATCCCCATTTTTCACCTCGTTCCGATCCCAAATTCCCGTTTTTTTTTAGGGAAAACCGGCGAATTTTGGCTCCAAAATCGTCATTTTCCGCCCCTTGAAATCGGGGTTTTTCCACCCAAAAATCTGCACTTTTCTGCCCCAAAACCTTGGGTTTCTTTCGCCCCCAAATCCCCAATTTTTTGGCTTAAAATCTGCCCCCAAATGGCTGAAAAATCCCCACTTTTAACAGCCAAAAATCCCGGTTTTTTCACCCCAAAATCTTCATTTTTCTGCCCCAAAAATCTTCATTCCGGGGCTCCAGAAATCGCGGCTTTTCCACCCAAAAATCTTCATTTTTCTGCCTCAAAAATTCGGGGGTTTGAGCCTAAAAATTCCTCAGTCTTCTGCTCAAAAATCTTCTTTTTCCTGTTCCCAAAACTGCGACTTTTAAGCCCCAAAAGTCTTCATTCGATGACCCAAAAAACCCGAAGTTTTGAGCCCTAAAATCCTCAATTTTCTGCTTAAAAATCGCCGCTTTTCCCATGCTAAAATCCTGATTTTTCCACCCCAAAATGGTCATTTTCCTGTCGCAAAAAACCCTTCCTTTTCCGGGTCCAAAAATCCTCTTTTTCCTGCCCCAAAATCGCGATTTTTCCACCCAAAAATCTTCATTTTCGGACCCCCAAAATCGGGACTTTTGAGCCTCAAAATCTGCAATTTTCTGCCCCGAAAATCTTCAATTTCAGGCTCCAAAAATCGCTACTTTTTAACCTCAAAATCTTCATTTTCTGTCTCAAAAAATCTTCACTTTAGAGGTCCAAAAATCGCGGTTTTTCCACCCCAAAATCTTCATTTTGCCGTTCCCCAAATCTCCGCTTTTTTGGACCCAAAAATCCTCATTTTCCAGCTCCAAAAATCCCGATTTTTTCGGTCCAAAATCCTCCTTTTTCAACCTAAAAATCTCTGGGTTTTTTTGCTCCAAAACCTTCAAGTTTCTGCTCAAAAATCACCAGTTTCAAAGCCCAAAAATCCCAATTTCCCCCCCCCCCAAATTTTCACTTCCCACCCCCCAAAAATCCTCATTTTTCTGCCTAAAAATCACCTTTTTTAAAGTCCAAAAAAATCCGGATTTTTCCACCCAAAAAATCTTCCTTTTTCCGGCTCCAAAATTCCTCATTTTTCCTCTTAAAAAATCTTCATTTTCCACCTCCAAAATCCCAATTGTTTGGCTCAAGAAAAACCCCAAAAATCCTCAATTTCCACCTCAAAAACCCCCTCTCCGATCCTGGGTGAAAAATCATCATTTTTAGGTCCCAAAACCCCCCCGATTTTGGGTCCAAAAATTCCCATTTTGGGTCCAAAAATCCAAATTTCGGAGCCAAATTCGCCGTTTCTCCCCCAAATTCTCATTTTCCCACGCCGAAAATCCCCGCGTTTGGCCCCTCCCCCTCCCCACCTTCCCCTTTTTAACCCCAAAATCGCCGAATTCGCCCCAAAATCCCCTCCTGGGGCGCCCCCTTGTGGCCGCTTGATGGAAACGCCCCAAAATGCCCCAAAAAAGCCAAATCTCGGCTCTTTACCCCAATTTCGAGGGTTTTTTTGGGGGTGACGTCACCTGCAGGCCACGCCCACCCTAGCCACGCCCACCCAGCGTGGCCACGCCCACCCCCACCCCCCCCGCCCCAAACTCCCCCCAAAATCGACATTTTTGGCTGAATTTTGCCCAAATTTGGGATTTTTTGGGGCTGTTTCTGCCCTCCCGCCCGCGCCCTCCCCCCTGCGCCACGCCCACTTTAGCCCCACCCCCTTTCCCCACCAAACCCCGCCCCTTCCCCCCTCAATCCCCTCCCACCCCCTTTTTTCCCGCCAAATCCCTGGTTTTAACCCAATTCCTCCATTTTTAACCCAATCCCTCAGTTTTTAACCCAATTCCTCCATTTTCCAGCCAATTCCTCCATTTTTAACCCAATTCCTCTGTTTTCAACCCAATTCCACCATTTTTAACCCAATTCCACCATTCTTAACCCAAGTCCTCCATTTTCAACCCCATTCCTCCATTTTTAACCCAATTCCTCTGTTTTTAACCCAATTCCTCCGTTTTCAACCCAATTCCTCCATTTTCAACCCAATTCCTCCGTTTTCAACCCAATTCCTCCGTTCTTAACCCAATTCCTCAATTTTTAACCCAATTCCTCAATTTTTAACCCAATCCCTCAATTTTTAACCCAATTCCTCAATTTCTAACCCAATACCTCCATTTTTAACCCAATTCCTCCACTTTTAACCCAATTCCTCTGTTTTTAACCCAATTCCTCCGTTCTTAACCCAATTCCTCAATTTCTAACCCAATTCCTCAATTTCTAACCCAGTTCCTCTGTTTTTAACCCAGTTCCGCCATTTTCAACCCAATTCCTCCATTTTCAACCAAATCCCTCCGTTTTCAACCCAATCCCTCCGTTTTTAACCCAATCCCTCCATTTTCAACCCAAATCCCTCCGTTTTCAACCCAATTCTCCCCCCATTTCCTCCCTCCCCCCCTCACTCCCCCCACCCACTTCAGCCCCACCCCCTCCCCACCAAACCGCGCCCCTTTTTTCCCACAATCCCCCATTTTTTCCCCATTTTTCCCCATTTTTCCCCGTTTTTCCCCATTTTCCCCCGTTTTTCCCCATTTTTTCCCGATTTCCCCCCGTTTTTTTCCACCCAATTCCTCAGCCCCACCCGGGCGGCCCCGGTGACCAGGCCCAGCGGTACCAGCCCCGGTAGGTGACGGCCCAGGCGGCCCAGCCCAGGGCGGCGCCGGCGGCGTTGCGGGCCCAGGTGTTGCGGTAGGTGAGGGTGACCACCAGCAGGAGGTGCCAGGTGAGCAGCAGGGCCACGGCCAGCAGGTAGAGGATGGACAGAGCCACGGGCGGGGCGCCCTCGGGGGCCCGGAGGCCGGGGTCGGCCTCGGGGGAAGCGCGGTGGGAGCCAAGATGGCCGCCGTCAAAATGGCCGCCGCCAAAATGGCGGCCGGGGCGGTCAAAGCGGAGAGGGTCAAAATGGCGGCCGTCAAAATGGCGGCCTTCAAAATGGCCGCCTTCAAAATGGCCGCCGGGGTGCTCAAAATGGCCGCCGTCAAAATGGCCGCCTTCAAAATGGCCGCCGGGGTGCTCAAAATGGCCGCCGTCAAAATGGCCGCCTTCAAAATGGCCGCCCTCAAAATGGCCGCCTTCAAAATGGCCGCCGTCAAAATGGCCACCCTCAAAATGGCCGCCTTCAAAATGGCCGCCCCGCCCCCAAAAAGGGGCGTGGCCTCCCCGTCCAAGATGGCCGCCGGCCCCGCCCCAGCTCCACCCCGCCGGCCCCGCCCACTCTGACGTCACCGGGCCGTAATTTGCATGCGGCGGCTCCGCCCACTCGAGGCTGGCGGGGCGGGGTCGGCGCGGTTCGAGCCCCTCCCCCGGGCGCCATGTTGGGCGCGGCCACGCCCATCCGCTTCCGGCGGCCATCTTGGATCCGGCGGCCATCTTGGATTCGTCTCCCGTTGTATATCGGACCGCCATCTTGGATTCCTCTCCTGTTGTATATCCGGCGGCCATCTTGGATTCCTCTCCCGTTGTATATCCGGCGGCCATCTTGGCTCCGGCCGCCATCTTGGCTCCGGCGGCCATCTTGCACCAGGAAGCCATCTTGGATTCATCTCCCATTGTATATCCGGCCGCCATCTTGGATTCCTCTCCCATTGTATATCCGGCCGCCATCTTGGATTCCTCTCCCATTGTATATCCGGCGGCCATCTTGGCTCCGGCCGCCATCTTGCACCAGGAAGCCATCTTGGATTCACCCCCCGCCTTGTACCAGGGCGCCATCTTGCCTCCGGCTGCCATCTTAGACCCCGCCGCCGCCTCGCCCCCGGCGGCCATCTTGCCTCCGTACAACCTCCTCCCCAGCGCCGCCGCCTCCTCGGCCAGCCCCAACCCACAATGCACCAGGGCGAAGGCCTGGGGGGAGGGGCCGAAGCCCTCCCAGCTGTGCCCCGCCCCCCGGCAGGCGGCCGGCTCGTCCAGCGGCAGCAGCAGCGTGCCCAGCGCCGTGGCCTGCCGGCACGAGCCCGTGGCCGCCTCCAGGGCGTGGCCCAGGGCGCGGCCGGCGCGGGACAGGGCCAGGGCCACGCCCATGCGGACGGCGGCCCGGAGGGCGCGGCCCCAGGGGGGGCGGAGCCAGGGGTGGGAGGCCACCAGCAGGGAGCCGATCAGGAGCCAGGTCCAGGCGGCGGCCGAGGAGGTCAGGCGGCTGCGGGGAATGAGGGGGGTTTGTTGGTTATTGATTATTGATTATTGATTATCGATTATTGATTATTGATTATTGATTATTGATTATTGATTGGGTATTGGGTATTGGGTATTGGTTATCGGTTATGGGTTACTGGTGATTGGTTATGGGTTATTGGCGATTGCTTATTGGTCGGTTGTTGGTTATTGATTATTGGGTATTGGTTATTGGTTATTGATTATTGATTGTTGATTGTTGATTGTTGATCGGGTGTTGGTTATGGGTTGTGGGTAATTGGTGATCGCTTATTGGTCGGTTGTTGGTTATTGGTTATTGGTTATTGGTTATTGATTATTGATTATTGATCGGGTATTGGTTATGGGTTGTGGGTTATTGGTGATCGGTTATTGGTCAGTTGTTGGTTATTGATTATTGGGTGTTGGTTATTGATTATTGATCAGGTGTCGGTTGTGGGTTATGGGTTATTGGTGATTGCTTATTGGTTGGTTGTTGGTTATTGGGTATTGGTTATTGATTATTGATTATTGATTATTGATTGGGTATTGGCTATTGGGTATTGGTTATCGGTTATGGGTTACTGGTGATTGGTTATGGGTTATTGGCGATTGCTTATTGGTCGGTTATTGGTTATTGGTTATTGATTATTGATGATTGTTGATTGTTGATTGTTGATCCGGTACTGGTTATGGGTTGTGGGTTATTGGTGATTGGTTATGGGTTATTGGCGATCGCTTATTGGTCGGTTGTTGGTTATTGATTATTGGGTATTGGTTATTGGTTATTGGTTATTGATTATTGATTGTTGATTGTTGATTGTTGATCGGGTATTGGTTATGGGTTATGGGTTATTGGCGATCGCTTATTGGTCGGTTGTTGGTTATTGGTTATTGGTTATTGGTTATTGATTATTGATTATTATTGATCGGGTATTGGTTATGGGTTGTGGGTCGTTGGCGATCGGTTATTGGTCGGTTGTTGGTTATTGAGTATTGGGTGTTGGTTATTGATTATTGATCGGGTGCCGGTTGTTGGTTAGGGGTCATTGGCGATCGGTTATTGGTCGGTTATTGGTTATTGATTATTGGGTGTTGGTTATTGATTATTGATCGGGTGTCGGTTGTGGGTTATGGGTTATTGGCGATCGCTTATTGGTCGGTTGTTGCTTATTGAGTATTGGGTATTGATTATTGATCGGGTGCCGGTTGTTGGTTAGGGGTCATTGGCGATCGGTTATTGGTCGGTTGTTGGTTATTGAGTATTGGGTATTGGTTATTGATTATTGATCGGGTGTCGGTTGTGGGTTATGGGTTATTGGCGATCGGTTATTGGTCGGTTATTGGGTATTGGGTATTGGTTGTCGGTTGTCTGTTACTGGTGACTGGTTATTGGCGATTGGTTATTGATTATTGATTGGTCATCGGTTATTGATTATAGGTTATCGGTTATGGGTTATTATTGATCGGTTATTGGTTATTGATTATCGGTAATGGGTTATTGGTTATGGGTTATTGGTTATGGGTTATTGGTTATCGGTTATGAGTTATTGGTTATGGGTTATCGGTTATGGGTTAGCGGTTATTGGTTATCGGTTATTGGCTATCGGTTATTGATTATCGGTGATCGGTTATTGGTTATGGGTTATCGGTTATTGGTTATTGGTTATCGTTTATCGGTTATTGGTTATCGGTTATTGGTTATCGGTTATGGGCTATTGACCAGTTATTGGTTATCGGTTATTGGTCGCTTATTGGTTACTGAATATCTGTTATTGGTTATGGATTATCGGGTATTGGTTATTGGTTATCGGTTATGGGTTATGGGTTATTGGTTACTGGTTATCGATGATCAGTTATTGGTTATGGGATATTGGTTATTGGTTATCTCTTATTGGTTATCGCATATTGGTTATTGATCGGTTATTGGTTATTGATTATCGGGTATTGGCGATGGGTTATTGGTCATGGATTGGTCACGGGTTGATTACTGGTGATCCGTTATCGATTGGTTATCGATTATCAATTGGTGATCAGTTATCGATTGGTTATCGGTTATCGATTGGCGATCAGTTATCGATTGGTTATCGGTTATCGATTGGTGATCAGTCATTGGTCGGTTACAGATCGGTTACGGATCGATCAATCGATCGATTAATGAACCGGGCACAGCCACTGATCCATTGATTGATCGACCCAGAACTGGGGGGGGGGGGTGGGGCCACGCAGCGACCCACGGATCCCAGTCCCGCCCCACACATCCCATCCCAGCCCCACGGATCCCATCCCAGCCCCATAGATCCCAGTCCTGCCCCACACATCCCATCCCAGCCCCACGGATCCCATCCCAGCCCCACTGATCCACCCCAAACCCCATCCCAGCCCCACAGATCCCAGTCCCACCCCACAGATCCCATCCCAGCCCCACAGATCCCAGTCCCGCCCCATATCTCCCCCCAAACCCCCTCCCAGCCCCACACATCCCATCCCAGCCCCACGGATCCCAATCCCAGCCCCACATCTCCCCCCAAAGCCCCACACATCCCATCCCAGCCCCACATCTCCAACCCAAAGCCCAGTCCCGCCCCACCCCTCCCCCTCCCAGCCCCATAGATCCACCCCCAATCCCCTCCCAGCCCCATAGATCCACCCCCAATCCCCTCCCAGCCCCATAGATCCACCCCCAATCCCCTCCCAGCCCCATAGATCCACCCCTCCCCCTCCCCGCCCCATAGATCCACCCCCACCCCTCCCAGCCCCATAGATCTCCCCAAGCCCCTCCCAGCCCCACCCCAAGCCCCTCCCCGTCCCATATCTCCCCCCAATCCCCTCCCAGCCCCATAGATCCACCCCCAATCCCCTCCCAGCCCCATAGATCCACCCCAATCCCTTCCCCGCCCCATAGATCCACCCCCACCCCTCCCAGCCCCATAGATCCACCCCCAAGCCCCTCCCAGCCCCATAGATCCACCCCTCCCCTCCCAGCCCCATAGATCCACCCCCAAGCCCCTCCCAGCCCCACCCCAAGCCCCTCCCAGCCCCATAGATCCACCCCAAGCCCCTCCCCCCCATAGATCCACCCCTCCCCCCTCCCCGCCCCATAGATCCACCCCAAGCCCCTCCCCGTCCCATAGATCCACCCCAAGCCCCTCCCAGCCCCATAGATCCACCCCAAGCCCCTCCCCGCCCCATAGATCCACCCCAATCCCCTCCCAGCCCCATAGATCCACCCCCACCCCTCCCAGCCCCATAGATCCACCCCCACCCCTCCCCGCCCCATAGATCCACCCCTCTCCCCTCCCCGCCCCATAGATCCACCCCCACCCCTCCCCGCCCCATAGATCCACCCCCAAGCCCCTCCCAGCCCCACCCCCAAGCCCCTCCCCGCCCCATAGATCCACCCCTCCCCCCTCCCAGCCCCATAGATCCACCCCCAAGCCCCTCCCCGCCCCATAGATCCACCCCCAAGCCCCTCCCAGCCCCATAGATCCACCCCAATCCCCTCCCAGCCCCATAGATCCACCCCCACCCCTCCCAGCCCCATAGATCCACCCCCAAGCCCCTCCCCGCCCCATAGATCCACCCCCACCCCTCCCAGCCCCATAGATCCACCCCTCCCCCCCCCTCCCAGCCCCATAGATCCACCCCCACCCCTCCCCGCCCCATAGATCCACCCCCACCCCTCCCCGCCCCATAGATCCACCCCTCTCCCCTCCCCGCCCCATAGATCCACCCCCACCCCTCCCCGCCCCATAGATCCACCCCAAGCCCCTCCCAGCCCCATAGATCCACCCCCAATCCCCTCCCAGCCCCATAGATCCACCCCCAAGCCCCTCCCAGCCCCATAGATCCACCCCTCCCCCCCCCCCCAGCCCCCCCATCTCCCCCCAACTCACGCCTCCAGCCGGTTGTGGGGCGAGGCCAGCACGCTGTGGGGGTCCCCGCGGCCCCGGAGCAGCGGCCCCAGCCCCACAAGTGCCCCCAGGAGCAGCGCGTGGGCCCGGGGGAAGCCGGGCAGCCCCAGCAGCGCCGCCGCCCCACGGCAGAGCCCGCCCAGCGCCGCCCCACAGCAGCGCTGCCCCACGGCCAGCCCGCGCCGCGCCGCCCCATAGATCCGCCCCACGGACCGGCTCTGCCCCATGGATCGGCTCTGCCCCATAGATGGGCCCTGCCCCATGGATCCGCTCTGCCCCATGGATCGGCCCTGCCCTATAGATCAGCCTGCCCCATAGATCGGCCCTGCTCTATGGATTTGCTCTGCCCCACGGCCCCGCTCTGCCCCACCGATCCGCTCTGCCCCACAGCCCCGCTCTGCCCTATAGATCCGCTCTGCCCTACAGCTCCGCTCTGCCCCACCGATCTGCTCTGCCCCACGGCCCCGCTCTGCCCCACAGCCCCGCTCTGCCCCACGGCCCCGCTCTGCCCCACAGCCCCGCTCTGCCCCACTGATCCGCTCTGCCCTATAGATCCGCTCTGCCCCACAGCTCCGCTCTGCCCTATAGATCCGCTCTGCCCCACCGATCCGCTCTGCCCCACGGCCCCGCTCTGCCCCACAGCCCCGCTCTGCCCCACGGCCCCGCTCTGCCCCACGGCCCCGCTCTGCCCTATAGATCCGCTCTGCCCTATAGATCCGCTCTGCCCCACGGCCCCGCTCTGCCCCACAGCCCCGCTCTGCCCCACCGATCCGCTCTGCCCCACAGCTCCCGGGGGTTCCCCTCCCCCCGGCGGGAGCGGCGGGGACGCGGCGCAAGGGCGAAGGGGGGGGGAGGGGAGGGGTGGGGGAGGGGCGGGGGATGGATGGGGACAGGTGGGGGAGGGGGGAGGGGAGGGGGAGGCGGATCTGTGGGGCTGGGAGGGGGTTTGGGGTGGATCTGTGGGGCAGAACGGGATCTGTGGGGCTGGGATTGATTTATGGGGCGGATCTGCGGGGCTGGGAGGGGGATCTGTGGGGCAGAACGGGGCCTGTGGGTCGATCTATGGGGCAGAATGGGATCTGTGGGGCAGAACGGGGTCTGTGGGCCGATCTATGAGGCAGAATGGGATCTGTGGGGCAGAACGGGGTCTGTGGGTCAATCTGTGGGGCAGAACGGGATCTGTGGGGCAGAACTCAAGCTATGGGTCGATCTATGGGGCAGAACTTGAGCTGTGGGGCAGAACAGGATCTGTGGGTCGATCAAAGGGGCAGAACCGGATCTATGGGGCAGAACGGGATGTGTGGGTCGATCTATGGGGCAGAACCGGATCTATGGGCCAGAAGGGGATCTGTGGGGCAGAACTCAAGCTATGGTTCGATCTATGGGGCAGAACGGGATCTGTGGGGCAGAACGGGATCTGTGGGTCATTCTATGGGGCAGAAGGGGATCTGTGGGGCAGAACTCAAGCTATGGGTTGATCTATGGGGCAGAACGGGATCTATGGGGCAGAACGGGATCTGTGAGTCAATCTATGGGGCAGAATGGGATCTGTGGGGCAGAACTCAAGCTATGGGTCGATCTATGGGGCAGAATGGGATCTATGGGGCAGAACGGGATCTGTGAGTCGATCTGTGGGGCAGAACGGGATCTGTGGGGCAGAACTCAAGCTATGGGTCTATCTATGGGGCAGAACGGGATCTCTGGGGCAGAACGAGATCTGTGGGTCGATCTATGGGGCAGAACGGGATCTATGGGGCAGAACGAGATCTGTGGGTCGATCTATGGGGCAGAATGGGATCTATGGGGCAGAACGGGGTCTATGAGGCAGAAGGGGATCTATGGGGCAGAACTCAAGCTATGGGTCGATCTATGGGGCAGAACAGGATCTGTGGGTCATTCTATGGGGCAGAATGGGATCTATGGGGCAGAACGGGATCTGTGGGTCGATCTATGGGGCAGAATGGGATCTGTGGGTCATTCTATGGGGCAGAATGGGATCTATGGGGCAGAACGGGATCTTTGGGTCGAACTATGGGGCAGAACCGGATCCATGGGGCAGAAGGGGATCTGTGGGGCAGAACCCAAGCTATGGGTCGATCTATGGGGCAGAATGGGATCTGAGGGGCAGAACGGGATCTGTGGGTCGATCTATGGGGCAGAATGGGATCTGAGGGGCAGAACGGGGCCCGTGGGTCGATCTGTGGGGCAGAACTCAAGCTATGGGTCGATCTATGGGGCAGAACGGGATCTGTGAGTCAATCTATGGGGCAGAATGGGATCTATGGGGCAGAACGGGATCTATGGGGCAGAAGGGGATCTGTGGGGCAGAACCCAAGCTATGGGTCGATCTATGGGGCAGAACCAGATCTATGGGGCAGAACTGGATCTATGGGGCAGAACGGGATCTGTGAATCGATCTATGGGGCAGAACGGGATCTATGGGGCAGAAGGGGATCTGTGGGGCAGAACCCAAGCTGTGCGTCGATCTATGGGGCAGAATGGGATCTGTGGGTCGATCTATGGGGCAGAACGGGGTGTGTGGGTCGATCTATGGGGCAGAACCGGATCTATGGGGCAGAACGGGGTCTATGGGGCAGAACCCAAGCTATGCGTCGATCTATGGGGCAGAATGGGATCTGTGGGTCGATCTATGGGGCAGAACGGGGTGTGTGGGTCAATCTATGGGGCAGAAGGGGATCTGTGGGGCAGAACCCAAGCTATGCGTCGATCTATGGGGCAGAATGGGATCTGTGGGTCGATCTATGGGGCAGAACCACCCCCTCCCCCCACGCCCACCAAGATCCGCACGCGCCGGGTGGGGGGTGGGGGAGGGGCCCCGTCGGCCATCTTTATTCGGGGGCGCGCCCGGCCCCTCCCCCGCCCCTCCCGCCGCCCCTCCCCCCCCGGCCCGGCCCCGCCCCCTCGGCGTCGTCGGCGTCGCGCCGGGGCTCGCGGTAATCCCAGAGCCGGACGGTGCCGTCCCACTGCGGGAACGAAGGGGGGGAGGGGCGCCGTCAGGCCACGCCCACCTCATTTCCATGCGATTTGCATGGACACGCCCGTTTCACACCCCTCCCCCTCCTCCCCACGCCCGGTTTAAACCACGCCCACTTATCCCATTAAGCCACGCCCCTTTCCCATTAAACCCCGCCCCTTCCCCATTTAAACCCCGCCCCTTCCCCATTTAAGCCCCGCCCATTTCCCCAGTTAAACCCCGCCCATTCCCAGTTAAACCCTGCCCATTCCCATTTAAACCCCGCCCCTTTCCCAGTTAAGCCCCGCCCCTTTCCCTATTTAAACTCCACCCATTCCCACGTAAGCCCCGCCCATTCCCATTTAAACCCCGCCCATTCCCACTTAAACCCTGCCCTTTCCCAGTTAACCCCCGCCCATTCCCCGTTAAACCCCGCCCTTTCCCAGTTAAACCCCGCCCCTCTCCCACTTAAACCCTGCCCCTTTCCCATTGAAACCCCGCCCCTTCCTGCATAAACCCCGCCCCTTCCTGTATAAACCCCGCCCCCTTTCCAGTTAAACCCCGCCCATTTCCAATTAAGCCCCACCCATTTTCCATTTAAACCCCGCCCATTCCCACTTAACCCCCGCCCATTCCCAGTTAACCCCCGCCCATTCCCAGTTAACCCCCGCCCATTCCCACTTAAGCCCCGCCCCATTCCCACTTAAGCCCCGCCCATTCCCAGTTAAGCCCCGCCCCTTTCCCTATTTAACCCCCGCCCATTCCCAGTTAGTCCCCGCCCCATTCCCAGTTAACCCCCGCCCGTTCCCAGTTAACCCCCGCCCGTTCCCAGTTAACCCCCGCCCATTCCCACTTAACCCCCGCCCATTCCCATTTAAGCCCCGCCCATTCCCACTTAAGCCCCGCCCATCCCCATTTAAACCCCGCCCATTCCCATTTACCCCCCGCCCATTCCCAGTTAACCCCCGCCCATTCCCATTTAACCCCCGCCCATTCCCAGTTAACCCCCGCCCATTCCCAGTTAGGCCCCGCCCATTCCCAGTTAACCCCCGCCCATTCCCAGTTAACCCCCGCCCCTTCCCACTTAACCCCCGCCCATTCCCACTTAACCCCCGCCCCATTCCCATTTAAACCCCGCCCATTCCCAGTTAACCCCCGCCCATTCCCAGTTAAACCCCGCCCCTTATCCCCAGTTAACGCCCGCCCATTCCCAGTTAACCCCCGCCCCATTCCCAGTTAAACCCCGCCCCTTCCTGTATAAACCCCGCCCCCTTTCCAGTTAAACCCCGCCCCTTTCCCAGTTAAACCCCGCCCCTTTCCCAGTTAAGCCACACCCCTTCCCGTATAAACCCCGCCCCTTTTCCATTTCAACTCCACCCAGTTAACCCCCGCCCATTCCCAGTTAACCCCCGCCCATTCCCATTTAACCCCCGCCCCGTTCCCATTTAACCCCCGCCCCGTTCCCAGTTAACCCCCGCCCATTCCCAGTTAAGCCCCGCCCATTCCCACTTAAACCCCGCCCATTCCCAGTTAACCCCCGCCCCATTCCCAGTTAAACCCCGCCCATTCCCAGTTAACCCCCGCCCATTCCCACTTAACCCCCGCCCATTCCCAGTTAAACCCCGCCCATTCCCAGTTAAACCCCGCCCCATTCCCAGTTAAACCCCGCCCATTCCCACTTAAACCCCACCCCCTTCCCAGTTAAGCCCCACCCCTTTCCCAGTTAAGCCACACCCCTTCCCAATTAAACCCCACCCCCTTCCCAGTTAAACCCCGCCCGTTCCCAGTTAAACCCCGCCCATTCCCACTTAAACCCCGCCCCTTTCCCAATTAACCCCCGCCCCGTTCCCAGTTAGGCCCCGCCCATTCCCAGTTAGGCCCCGCCCGTTCCCAGTTAACCCCCGCCCATTCCCAGTTAAACCCCGCCCATTCCCACTTAACCCCCGCCCATTCCCAGTTAACCCCCGCCCATTCCCACTTAACCCCCGCCCATTCCCACTTAACCCCCCGCCCATTCCCAGTCAACCCCCGCCCATTCCCACTTAAGCCCCGCCCATTCCCAGTTAAACCCCGCCCCCTTTCCAGTTAAACCCCGCCCATTCCCATTTAAACCCTGCCCATTCCCAGTTAAGCCCCGCCCATTCCCAGTTAACCCCCGCCCATTCCCAGTTAACCCCCGCCCATTCCCAGTTAAACCCCGCCCATTCCCATTTAACCCCCGCCCATTCCCACTTAAACCCCGCCCATTCCCATTTAACCCCCGCCCCATTCCCACTTACCCCCCCGCCCATTCCCAGTTAGGCCCCGCCCGTTCCCAGTTAACCCCCGCCCCTTTTCCAGTTAAACCCCGCCCCTTCCTGTATAAACCCCGCCCCTTTCCACTTAACCCCCGCCCATTCCCACTTAAACCCCGCCCATTCCCAGTTAAGCCACACCCCTTCCCACTTAAACCCTGCCCTTTTCCCATTTAAGCCCCGCCCATTCCCAGTCAAGCCCCGCCCATTCCCAGTTAACCCCCGCCCATTCCCACTTAACCCCCGCCCCTTTCCCAATTAAACCCCGCCCGTTCCCAGTTAACCCCCGCCCCGTTCCCAGTTAACCCCCGCCCCGTTCCCAGTTAGGCCCCGCCCGTTCCCAGTTAGGCCCCGCCCGTTCCCAGTTAGGCCCGGCCCACCGAGGCGCTGGCGAGCCGCGCCCCCTGGGGGCTCCAGCTGACGTCGCGCACGCAGGCGCCGTGATTGGCCAGGCGCCGCAGGGCCCGCCCCGTGGTGACGTCATACACTGCGGGGGGAGGGGCTCCGGCTCCAACCGGTCCCAACCGGTCCCAACCGGTCCCAACCAGTCCAAACCAGTGACCACGAACCCCCTCCCAAGTCCAAACCAGTCCAAACCACTTCAAACCAAGCGGTGACCCCAAATCCTCTCCCGGTTCAAACCAGTTCCTCCCAGTTCCCTCCCAGTACAAACCAGTAACCCCCAAACCCGTTTTTAACCCTGTAACCCCCTCCCAGTCCAAACCAGTATAAACCAGTAACCCCCGAACGCCCTCCCAGTCCCTCCCAGTTCCCTCCCAGTTCCCTCCCAGTCCCTCCCAGTCCCTCCCAGTTCCCTCCCAGTTCCCTCCCAGTCCCTCCCAGTCCCTCCCAGTCCCCCCCAGTTCCTCCCAGTTCCCTCCCAGTCCATCCCAGTATAAACCCATAACCCCCAAACCCCCTCCCAGTCCCTCCCAATCCCCTCCCAGTCCCTCCCAGTATAAACCAGTAACCCCTGAACACCCTCCCAGTTCCCTCCCAGTCCCTCCCAGTCCCTCCCAATCCCCTCCCAGTCCCTCCCAGGCCCCTCCCAGCCCCTCCCAGTATAGACCAGTCCCTCCCAGTCCCTCTGAGTCCCCCCAATCCCCTCCCAGTCCCTCCCAGTTCCCTCCCAGTTTGTCCCAGTCCCTCCCAGTCCCCTCCCAGTTTGTCCCAGTCCCTCCCAGTCCCTCCCAATCCTCTCCCAGTCTCTCCCAGTCCCTCCCAGTTTGTCCCAGTCCCTCCCAGTTCCCTCCCAATCCCCTCCCACTCCCTCCCACTATAAACCAGTCCCCCCCAAACCCCCTCCCAATCCCTCCCAGTACAAACCAGTAACCCCCAAACCCCCTCCCAGTCTCCCCCAATCCCCTCCCAGTCCCTCCCAGTCCCTCCCAATCCCCTCCCAGTCCCTCCCATTATAAACCAGTAACCCCCGAACACCCTCCCAGTTCCCTCTCAATCCCCTCCCAGTCCCTCCCAGTACAAACCAGTAACCCCCAAACCCCCTCCCACTCCCTCCCAGTACAAACCAGTAACCCCCAAACCCCCTCCCAGTCTCCCCCAATCCCCTCCCAGTCCCTCCCAGTCCCCTCCCAGTCCCTCCCACTATAAACCAGTCCCCCCCAAACCCCCTCCCACTCCCTCCCAGTACAAACCAGTAACCCCCAGACCCCCTCCCAGTCTCCCCCAATCCCCTCCCAGTCCCTCCCAATCCCCTCCCACTCCCTCCCAGTACAAACCAGTAAGCCCCAAACCCCCTCCCAGTCCCTCCCACTCCCTCCCAATCCCCTCCCACTCCCTCCCAGTACAAACCAGTCCCCCCAAACCCCCTCCCACTCCCTCCCAGTACAAACCAGTAACCCCCCCAAACCCCCTCCCAGTCCATCCCAGTCCATCCCAGTCCCCCCCCCCCCCCCCCAGTTTCTCCTCACCCAGCACCGCCCCCTCGGCGCTGCCGGCCGCCAGCACGGGAGCGCCCCCCGGCGGCGCCAGGCGGCAGCGCAGCAGCGTGTGCAGCACCACGTGACCCCGGAACGTCACCAGCGACGCGTCCCCCGGAAGGGGCGTGGCCCGCCGGGCTGGGGGAGGGGCGAGGGGGGAGGGGGGAGGGTCAGGCCACGCCCACCTGACCCCACCCCACCCCTATCCAGAAAAAACGGGCGGAAATCGAAAATTGATTGCCCCAAAATTGAGCCGAATTCGCAGAAATCGACCCCAACGCGAGTCAAGTTGTCCCAAAGTCGACACGAAGTGAGGCAAAATGGACCCAAATTCAGCCGGAATCGACCCAAATCCACCCGGAATCGAAGCAAATCCACCCAAAGTTGAACCAAATCCACCCGGAATTGAACCAAAATTGACCCAAATCCACCCAAAATTGACCCAAAACTGACCCGGAATTCACCCCAAAACTGACCCAAAGTTGACCCAAATCCACCCGGAATTGAACCAAAATTGACCCAAATCCACCCAGAATTGACCCAAATCCACCCAAAATTGACCCAAATCCACCCGGAATTGAACCAAAATTGACCCAAATCCACCCGGAATTGACCCAAATCCACGCAAAATTGACCCAAATCCACCTGGAATTGAACCAAAATTGACCCAAATCCACCTGGAATTGAACCAAAATTGACCCAAATCCACCCAAAATTGACCCAAAACTGACCCGGAATTCACCCAAAATGGACCCAAATCCACCCAAAATTGACCCAAATCCACCCAGAATTGAACCAAAATTGACCCAAATCCACCCAGAATTGAACCAAAATTGACCCAGAATTGAACCAAAATTGACCCAAATCCACCCGGAATTCACCCAAAACTGACCCGGATTCACCCCACAACTGACCCAAAATTGACCCAAATCCACCCGGAATTGACCCAAATCCACCCAGAATTGACCCAAACTGACCCAAAAGTGACCCAAATCCCCCCAAAATTGACCCAAATTCACCCAAAATTGACCCAAATTCACACAAATTGACTCAAAAGTGACCCGAATTGACCCAAAATTGACCCAGAATTGACCCAAATCCACCCAAAATTGACCCAAATCCACCCGGAATTGACCCAAACTGACCCAAAAGTGACCCCAAATTGACCCAAAATGTACCCAAATCCCCCCAAAATTGACCCGAATCCACCTGGATTTGACCCAAAACGGAGCCGAATCGACCCAAAAGTGCCCTGAATTGACCCAAAATGGACCCAAAATGACCCAAAATTGACCCAAAATGACCCCAAAATCGCCTGGAGTTTGACGCCAAAGAATTCCCAGAATTGACCCAAATCCACCTGGATTTGACCCAAAATGGACCCAAAATGGACCCAAATCCCCCCAAAATTGACCCAAATCCACCTGAATTTAACCCAAAATGGCGACAAATGGACCCAAAATTGACCCAAATTGACCCAAAAATCGCCCGGAATTTGACCCAAAAAATTCCCCAAATGGACCCAAAATTGACCCAAAATTGACCCAAATCCACCCGGAATTGACCCAAATTGACCCAAAACTGACCCAGTCCCCTCCCAGTTCCCTCCCAGTACAAACCAGTAACCCCCAAACCCATTCTTAACCCTTTCTCCTCCATTTTTAACCCATTTTTAACCAGTTTTCCCCATTTTTTCACCCTCCAACCTCTCCCAGTCCCTCCCAGTCCCTCCCAGTTCCCTCCCAGTCCCTCCCAGTCGCCTCCCAATCCCCTCCCAGTCCCTCCCAGTCCCTCCCAGTCGCCTCCCAATCCCCTCCCAGTCCCTCCCAGTCCCTCCCAGTTCCCTCCCAGTCCCTCCCAGTCCCTCCCAGTTTATCCCAGTCCCTCCCAGTCCCTCCCAGTTCCCTCCCAGTCCCCTCCCAGTACAAACCAGTAACCCCCAAGCCCACTTTTAACCCCTTTTTAACCCTTTTCCCTCAATTTTTAACCTGTTTTTCACCCGTTTTTCACCGTTTTTTCCCAGTTTTTTTCCCTCCCAGTCCCCTCCCAGTTTGTCCCAGTCCCTCCCAGTTCCCTCCCAGTTCCCTCCCAGTTCCCTCCCAGTTCCCTCCCAGTCCCTCCCAGTTTGTCCCAGTCCCTCCCAGTCCCTCCCAGTCCCCTCCCAGTACAAACCAGTAACCCCCAAGCCCACTTTTAACCCCTTTTTAACCCTTTTCCCTCAATTTTTAACCCGTTTCCCACCCGTTTTTCACCGTTTTTCCCCCGTTTTTTCCCTCCCAGTCCCCTCCCAGTTCGTCCCAGTCCCTCCCAGTACCGTTGCGGGGCGCCCGCTGCCAGCGGTAGTCCCAGCTCTGCCGCGCCACCGCCCGGCGCGCGGCCGCCAGCGCCGCCGGCCCCGAGGGCCGCCGCAGGTCCCACAGCTTGGCCGACTGGTCCTTGGAGTTGGACACCACGTACCGCCCGTCGCCCTGCCCAGTAAGGACCAGTTTAAACCAGTTCGGACCGGATCGGACCGGTTAGGAGCGGTTCCGAGCGGTTCCGAGCAGTTCCGAGCGGTTCAGAGGGGTTTAAACCAGTTAAGACCAGTTTAAACCAGTATGGAGTGGTTTGGGGCCATAGAATGATTCCCCCAGTTCATCCCAGTTCACCCCAGTAAAGCCTAGACCCCATCCCAGTTCATCCCACTTCATCCCAGTTCATCCCAGTTGAGCCTAGAGCCATTTCCAGTTCATCCCAGTTCATCCCAGTTCAGTCTAAAGCCATTTCCAGTTCATCCCAGCCCATCCCAGTTCGTCCCAGTTCATCCCAGGTCATCCCAGTTGAGCCTAGACCCATTTCCAGTCCATCCCAGTCCATCCCAGTCCATCCCAGTCCATCCCAGTTCATCCCATACCCATTTCCAGTCCATCCCAGTTCATCCCAGTCCATCCCAGTTCATCCCAGTCCATCCCAGTCCATCCCAGTTCATCCCATACCCATTTCCAGTCCATCCCAGTCCATCCCAGTTCATCCCAGTTCATCCCAGACCCATTTCCAGTCCATCCCAGTACGGACTGGTTTGGGTCCTTGGAGTTGGACACCACGTACCGCCCGTCGCCCTGCCCAGTTAGCACCAGTTTAAACCAGTTCGGACCAGTTCGGACCAGTTCGGACCGGTTCGGACCGGTTTGGACCGGTTCGGACCGCTTCCGAGAAGTTCCGAGTGGTTTAAACCAGTTTAAACCAGTATGGAGTGGTTTGGGGCCATGGAACGATTCCCCCGGTTCGTCCCAGTTGGTCCCAGTTCAGTCTAGAGCCCGTCCCAGTCCGTCCCAGTCCATCCCAGTTCATCCCAGTTGAGTCCAGACCCCATCCCAGTTCATCCCAGTTCATCCCAGGTCATCCCAGTTGAGCCTAGACCCATTTCCAGTTCATCCCAGTTCCTCCCAGTTCATCCCAGGTCATCCCAGCTGAGCCTAGACCCATTTCCAGTCCATCCCAGTTCATCCCAGTTGGTCCCACTTCATCCCAGTTGAGCCTAGAGCCATTTCCAGTTGGTCCCAGTTCATCCCAGTTCATCCCAGTTCAGTCTAAAGCCATTTCCAGTTCATCCCAGTCCATCCCAGTTCGTCCCAGTCCATCCCAGTTCATCCCAGTTGACTCCAGTCCATCCCAGTTCATCCCAGTTCATCCCAGTCCATCCCAGTTCATCCCAGTTCACCACAGACCCATTTCCAGTCCATCCCAGTACGGACTGGTTTGGGTCCTTGGAGTTGGACACCACGTACCGCCCGTCGCCCTGCCCAGTAAGGACCAGTTTAAACCAGTTCGGACCGGTTCGGACCGGTTAGGAGCGGTTCCGAGCGGTTCGGAGTGGTTTAAAGCAGTTAAGACCAGTTTAAACCAGTATGGAGTGGTTTGGGGCCATAGAAGGATTTCCCCAGCTCATCCCAGTTCATCCCAATTAAGCCTAGACCCCATCCCAGTTCATCCCAGTTGACCCCAGTTCATCCCAGTTCATCCCAGACCCATTTCCAGTTCATCCCAGTTCATCCCAGTTGACTCCAGTTCATCCCAGTTGAGCCTAGACCCATTTCCAGTTGACCCCAGTTCGTCCCAGTTGACCCCAGTTCATCCCAGTTCAGCCTAGACCCCATCCCAGTTCATCCCAGTTCATCCCAGTTCATCCCAGTTCGTCCCAGTTGAGCCTAGACCCCATCCCAGTTCATCCCAGTCTATCCCAGTTGGTCCCAGTTCACTCCAGTTCATCCCAGTTCAGTCTAGAGCCATTTCCAGTTCACTCCAGTCCATCCCAGTTCATCCCAGACCCATTTCCAGTTCATCCCAGTTCATCCCAGTTGACTCCAGTTCATCCCAGTTGAGCCTAGACCCATTTCCAGTTGACCCCAGTTCGTCCCAGTTGACCCCAGTTCATCCCAGTTCAGCCTAGACCCCATCCCAGTTCATCCCAGTTCATCCCAGTTCATCCCAGTTCGTCCCAGTTGAGCCTAGACCCCATCCCAGTTCATCCCAGTCTATCCCAGTTGGTCCCAGTTCACTCCAGTTCATCCCAGTTCAGTCTAGAGCCATTTCCAGTTCACTCCAGTCCATCCCAGTTCATCCCAGACCCATTTCCAGTTCATCCCAGTTCATCCCAGTTGACTCCAGTTCATCCCAGTTGAGCCTAGACCCATTTGCAGTTCATCCCAGTTCATCCCAGTTCATTCCAGTTGACTCCAGTCCATCCCAGTTCATCCCAGTTCATCCCAGTTCAGTCTAGAGCCATTTCCAGTTCATCCCAGTTCATCCCGGTTGACCCCAGTCCATCCCAGTTCATCCCAGTTCATCCCAGTTCATCCCAGACCCATTTCCAGTCCATCCCAGTACGGACTGGTTTGGGTCCTTGGAGTTGGACACCACGTACCGCCCGTCGCCCTGCCCAGTTAGCACCAGTTTAAACCAGTTCGGACCAGTTCGGACCAGTTCGGACCAGTTCGGACCAGTTCGGACCGGTTTGGAGTGGTTTAAACCAGTTTAAACCAGTATGGAGTGGTTTGGGGCCATAGAACGATTCCCCCAGTTCATCCCAGTTCAGCCTAGACCCCATCCCAGTTCATCCCAGTTCATCCCAGTTGAGCCTAGACCCATTTCCAGTCCATCCCAGTTCATCCCAGTTCATCCCAGTTCACCCAGACCCATTTCCAGTCTATCCCAGTTCATCCCAGTTCATCCCAGTTCATCCCAGTTGAGTCCAGACCCCATCTCAGTTCATCCCAGTTCATCCCAGTTCATCCCAGTTGAGCCTAGAGCCCATCCCAGTTCATCCCAGTTCAGTCTAAAGCCATTTCCAGTCCATCCCAGTTCATCCCAGTTCAGTCTAAAGCCATTTCCAGTCCATCCCAGTTTGTCCCAGTTCATCCCAGTTGAGCCTAGAGCCATTTCCAGTTCATCCCAGTTCATCCCAGACCCATTTCCAGTTCATCCCAGTTCCTCCCAGTCCATCCCAGTTCATCCCAGTTCGTCCCAGTTGAGCCTAGAGCCCATCCCAGTTCATCCCAGTTCAGTCTAGAGCCATTTCCAGTCCATCCCAGTCCGTCCCAGTTCATCCCAGTTGAGCCTAGACCCATTTCCAGTCCATCCCAGTTCATCCCAGTCCATCCCAGTCCATCCCAGTTCAGTCTAGAGCCATTTCCAGTTCATCCCAGTTCATCCCAGTCTATCCCAGTTCATCCCAGTTGACTCCAGTTCATCCCAGTCCATCCCAGTTCACCACAGACCCATTTCCAGTCCATCCCAGTACGGACTGGTTTGGGTCCTTGGAGTTGGACACCACGTACCGCCCGTCGCCCTGCCCAGTAAGGACCAGTTTAAACCAGTTCGGACCGGATCGGACCGGTTAGGAGCGGTTCGGACCGGTTTGGACCAGTTCAGACCGGTTTGGAGTGGTTTAAACCAGTTTAAACCAGTATGGAGTGGTTTGGGGCCATAGAACGATTCCCCCAGTTCATCCCAGTTCAGCCTAGACCCCATCCCAGTTCATCCCAGTTCATCCCAGTTGAGCCTAGACCCATTTCCAGTCCATCCCAGTTCATCCCAGTTCATCCCAGTTCACCCAGACCCATTTCCAGTCTATCCCAGTTCATCCCAGTTCATCCCAGTTCATCCCAGTTGAGCCTAGACCCATTTCCAGTCCATCCCAGTTCATCCCAGTTCAGTCTAAAGCCATTTCCAGTCCATCCCAGTCCATCCCAGTCCCTCCCAGTGACCCCAAATCCGCCCCAAATCACCCCAAAACCCCTTCCCAGTCCAAACCAGTCCAAACCAGTCCCTCCCAGTGCCCTCCCAGTGCAAACCAGTTCCCTCCCAGTACAAACCAGTACAAACCAGTAACCCCAAACCCCCTTTTCCCCCATTTCCCCCCATTTTTAACCCTTTCTCTGCCATTTTTTCACCGTTTTTCGCCGTTTTTTCCCTCTCCAACCCCTCCCAGTCCCTCCCAGTTCCCTCCCAGTACAAACCAGTTCCCTCCCAGTCCAAACCAGTAACCCCAAACCCCATTTTTCCCCATTTCTCCCTCATTTTTAACCCTTTCTCCGCCGTTTTTTCCCCGTTTTTCACCGTTTTTTCACCCTTTTTTCCCTCCCAGTCCCTCCCAGTCCCTCCCAGTTCCCTCCCAGTACAAACCAGTTCCCTCCCAGTATAAACCAGTCCAAACCAGTTCCCTCCCAGTACAAACCAGTAACCCCAAACCCCCTTTTCCCCCCTTTTTCCCCCATTTCTCCCCCATTTTTAACCCTTTCCCCGCCAATTTTCGCCCTTTTTTCCCTCCCAGTGCCCTCCCAGTACAAACCAGTGCCCTCCCAGTCCAAACCAGTGCCCTCCCAGTATAAACCAGTACAAACCAGTAACCCCAAACCCCCTTTTCTGCCCCTTTTCCCCCATTTCTCCCCCGTTTTTAACCCTTTCTCTGCCGTTTTTCGCCCGTTTTTCGCCGTTTTTTTTCCCTCCCAGTCCCTCCCAGTCCCTCCCAGTGCCTTCCCAGTGCCCTCCCAGTATAAACCAGTACAAACCAGTAACCCCAAACCCCCTTTCCCCCCCTTTTCCCCCATTTCTCCCCCATTTTTAACCCTTTCTCCACCGTTTTTTCGCCGTTTTTTTGCCCTTTTTTCCCTCCCAGTGCCCTCCCAGTGCCCTCCCAGTACAAACCAGTTCCCTCCCAGTCCAAACCAGTCCAAACCAGTTCCCTCCCAGTACAAACCAGTAACCCCAAACCCCCTTTTCCCCCATTTCTCCCTCATTTTTAACCCTTTCTCCGCCGTTTTTTCGCCGTTTTTTCGCCCTTTTTTCCCTCCCAGTCCCTCCCAGTTCCCTCCCAGTTCCCTCCCAGTACAAACCAGTAACCCCAAACCCCCTTTTCCCCCCTTTCCCCCCCATTTCTCCCCCGTTTTTAACCCTTTCTCCGCCGTTTCTCGCCCTTTTTTCCCTCCCAGTCCCTCCCAGTGCCCTCCCAGTACAAACCAGTTCCCTCCCAGTACAAACCAGTAACCCCAAACCCCATTTTTCCCCATTTCTCCCCCATTTTTAACCCTTTCCCCGCCAATTTTCGCCCTTTTTTTGCCGTTTTTTCGCCCTTTTTTCCCTCCCAGTCCCTCCCAGTCCCTCCCAGTTCCCTCCCAGTACAAACCAGTACAAACCAGTAACCCCAAACCCCCTTTTCCGCCCCTTTTCCCCCATTTCTCCCCCATTTTTAACCCTTTCCCCGCCGTTTTTCGCCATTTTTCCGCCGTTTTTTTCCCTCCCAGTCCCTCCCAGTGCCTTCCCAGTGCCCTCCCAGTATAAACCAGTACAAACCAGTAACCCCAAACCCCCTTTCCCCCCCTTTTCCCCCATTTCTCCCCCATTTTTAACCCTTTCTCCGCCGTTTTTTCGCCCGTTTTCCGCCGTTTTTTCGCCCTTTTTTCCCTCCCAGTCCCTCCCAGTCCCTCCCAGTACAAACCAGTTCCCTCCCAGTCCAAACCAGTAACCCCAAACCCCATTTTTCCCCATTTCGCGCCCATTTTTAACCCTTTCCCCGCCGTTTTTCGCCATTTTTCCGCCGTTTTTTTCCCTCCCAGTCCCTCCCAGTGCCTTCCCAGTGCCCTCCCAGTATAAACCAGTACAAACCAGTAACCCCAAACCCCCTTTCCCCCCCTTTTCCCCCATTTCTCCCCCATTTTTAACCCTTTCTCCGCCGTTTTTCGCCCGTTTTCCGCCGTTTTTTTCGCCCTTTTTTCCCTCCCAGTCCCTCCCAGTCCCTCCCAGTACAAACCAGTTCCCTCCCAGTCCAAACCAGTAACCCCAAACCCCATTTTCCCCCATTTCTCCCCCATTTTTAACCCTTTCTCCGCCGTTTTTCGCCCGTTTTTCGCCGTTTTTTCGCCCTTTTTTCCCTCCCAGTCCCTCCCAGTTCCCTCCCAGTATAAACCAGTACAAACCAGTAACCCCAAACCCCCTTTCCCCCCCTTTTCCCCCATTTCTCCCCCATTTTTAACCCTTTCTCCGCCGTTTTTTCGCCGTTTTTTCCCTCCCAGTTCCCTCCCAGTCCCTCCCAGTTCCCTCCCAGTACAAACCAGTTCCCTCCCAGTACAAACCAGTAACCCCAAACCCCATTTTTCCCCATTTCTCCCTCATTTTTAACCCTTTCTCTGCCGTTTTTTCCCCGTTTTTCACCGTTTTTTCGCCCTTTTTTCCCTCCCAGTCCCTCCCAGTGCCCTCCCAGTATAAACCAGTGGCTCCCAGTCGCACCCTGGCGTGCAGGAAGGTGAGGCCGTCGCGGTGGCCGGCCAGGACGCCCGCGGGCCCCTCGGGGAGGCAGCGCCGGTCCCAGGCCCCGGCCCAGAGCCCTCCCAGTACAAACCAGTGCAAACCAGTGCCCTCCCAGGCCAAACCAGTTCCCTCCCAGTATAAACCAGTACAAACCAGTAACCCCAAATCCCCTTTTCCCCCCATTTTTAACCCTTTCACCCCCTCCAATCCCCTCCAAACCCCTCCCAGTTCCCTCCCAGTTTGTCCCAGTTCCCTCCCTGTCCAAACCAGTTCCCTCCCAGTTCCCTCCCAGTACAAACCAGTCCAAACCAGTAACCCCAAACCCCCTTTTTAACCCTTTTTTAACCCTTTCACCCCCTCCAAACCCCTCCCAGTGACCCCAAACCACCCCAAACCACCCCAAAACCCCTTCCCAGTCCAAACCAGTCCAAACCAGTTCCCTCCCAGTATAAACCAGTAACCCCAAACCCCCTTTTTAACCCTTTTTTAACCCTTTCACCCCCTCCAATCCCCTCCCAGTGACCCCAAATCCGCCCCAAATCACCCCAAAACCCTTTCCCAGTCCAAACCAGTTCCCTCCCAGTCCAAACCAGTAACCCCAAACCCCATTTTTCCCCATTTCTCCCTCATTTTTAACCCTTTCTCCACCGTTTTTTGCCCTTTTTTCGCTGTTTTTTCCCTCCCAGTCCCTCCCAGTCCCTCCCAGTTCCCTCCCAGTACAAACCAGTTCCCTCCCAGTACAAACCAGTAACCCCAAACCCCCATTTCCCCCATTTCTCCCCCATTTTTAACCCTTTCTCCGCCCTTTTTCGCCCTTTTTTCACCGTTTTTTCGCCCTTTTTTCCCTCCCAGTCCCTCCCAGTTCCCTCCCAGTATAAACCAGTACAAACCAGTAACCCCAAACCCCCTTTTCCCCCCCTTTTTCCCCCATTTCTCCGCCGTTTTTAACCCTTTCTCCACCGTTTTTTGCCCTTTTTTCGCCGTTTTTTCCCTCCCTGTCCCTCCCAGTCCCTCCCAGTGCCCTCCCAGTACAAACCAGTTCCCTCCCAGTACAAACCAGTAACCCCAAACCCCATTTTTCCCCATTTCTCCCTCATTTTTAACCCTTTCTCCACCGTTTTTTGCCCTTTTTTCGCCGTTTTTTCCCTCCCAGTCCCTCCCAGTCCCTCCCAGTCCCTCCCAGTTCCCTCCCAGTACAAACCAGTAACCCCAAACCCCCATTTCCCCCATTTCTCCCCCATTTTTAACCCTTTCTCCGCCGTTTTTCGCCCGTTTTTCACCGTTTTTTTTCCCTCTCCGACCCCTCCCAGTCCCTCCCAGTTCCCTCCCAGTATAAACCAGTACAAACCAGTAACCCCAAACCCCCTTTTCCGCCCCTTTTCCCCCATTTCTCCCCCATTTTTAACCCTTTCCCCGCCGTTTTTCGCCATTTTTCTGCCGTTTTTTTCCCTCCCAGTCCCTCCCAGTCCCTCCCAGTTCCCTCCCAGTACAAACCAGTTCCCTCCCAGTACAAACCAGTAACCCCAAACCCCTTTTTTCCCCATTTCTCCCCCATTTTTAACCCTTTTTCCTCCATTTTTCGCCCTTTTTTCGCCGTTTTTTCGCCCTTTTTTCCCTCCCAGTCCCTCCCAGTCCCTCCCAGTGCCCTCCCAGTGCCCTCCCAGTATAAACCAGTGGCTCCCAGTCGCACCCTGGCGTGCAGGAAGGTGAGGCCGTCGCGGTGGCCGGCCAGGACGCCCGCGGGCCCCTCGGGGAGGCAGCGCCGGTCCCAGGCCCCGGCCCAGAGCCCTCCCAGTATAAACCAGTGCAAACCAGTGCCCTCCCAGTCCAAACCAGTTCCCTCCCAGTATAAACCAGTACAAACCAGTAACCCCAAATCCCCCTTTTCCCCCCATTTTTAACCCTTTCACCCCCTCCAATCCCCTCCAAACCCCTCCCAGTTCCCTCCCAGTTTGTCCCAGTTCCCTCCCTGTCCAAACCAGTTCCCTCCCAGGTCCCTCCCAGTATAAACCAGTACAAACCAGTAACCCCAAACCCCTTTTTTAACCCTTTTTTAACCCTTTCACCCCCTCCAAACCCCTCCCAGTGACCCCAAATCCGCCCCAAATCACCCCAAAACCCCTTCCCAGTCCAAACCAGTCCAAACCAGTCCAAACCAGTTCCCTCCCAGTACAAACCAGTAACCCCAAACCCCATTTTCCCTCATTTCTTCCCCATTTTTAACCCTTTCTCTGCCATTTTTTCCCCGTTTTTTGCCCTTTTTTCGCTGTTTTTTCCCTCCCAGTGCCCTCCCAGTTCCCTCCCAGTGCCCTCCCAGTATAAACCAGTCGCACCCTGGCGTGCAGGAAGGTGAGGCCGTCGCGGTGGCCGGCCAGGACGCCCGCGGGCCCCTCGGGGAGGCAGCGCCGGTCCCAGGCCCGGCAGACGCCGTCGTCGCCCCCGCTCAGCACCAGCTGCCCCGAGGCGTCCCCCAGCGCCAGCGCGTTGGCGTCGTCCTCGTGCGCCGGCACCTGCGGGGGGTTACTGGTTTGTACTGGTTTGGACTGGTTTGGACTGGGAGGGGGCCGGGGAGGGGGTTTGGGGTCACTGGGAGGGGGTTGGAGGGGGTTAAAGGGTTAAAAAGGGGGGGGAAATGGGGGAGAAATGGGGGAAAAAGGGGAAAAAAGGGGATTTGGGGTTACTGGTTTGTACTGGGAGGAAACTGGTTTGTACTGGTTTGGACTGGGAGGGGATTGTGAGGGACTGGGATGGAACTGGGAGGGGTTTTGGGGTGGTTTGGGGTCACTGGGAGGGGACTGGAGGGGGTGAAAGGGTTAAAAGAGGGGGAAAAAGGGGGTTTGGGGTTACTGGTTTATACTGGGAGGGAACTGGTTTGTACTGGTTTGGACTGGGAGGGGACCGGGAGGGGGTTTGGGGTCACTGGGAGGGGGTTGGAGGGGGTTGGAGGGGGTTAAAGGGTTAAAAAAGGGGGGGGAAATGGGGGAAAAAGGGGAAAAAAGGGGAAAAAAGGGGATTTGGGGTTACTGGTTTGTACTGGGAGGGAACTGGTTTGGACTGGTTTGGACTGGGAGGGGATTGTGAGGGAGTGGGATGGAACTGGGAGAGGTTTTGGGGTGGTTTGGGGTCACTGGGAGGGGTTTGGAGGGGGTGAAAGGGTTAAAAAAGGGTTAAAAAGGGGGTTTGGGGTTACTGGTTTGGACTGGTTTGTACTGGGAGGGAACTGGTTTGGACTGGGAGGGAACTGGGAAGGGGTTTGGGGTCACTGGGAGGGGGTTGGAGGGGGTTAAAGGGTGAAAAGAGGAGGAAAAAAGGGTTAAAAAGGGGATTTGGGGTTACTGGTTTGTACTGGGAGGGAACTGGTTTGTACTGGTTTGGACTGGTTTGGACTGGGAGGGGACCGGGAGGGGGTTTGGGGTCACTGGGAGGGGTTTGGAGGGGGTTGGAGGGGGTTAAAGGGTTAAAAAGGGGGGGGAAATGGGGGAAAAAGGGGAAAAAAGGGGATTTGGGGTTACTGGTTTGTACTGGTTTGTACTGGGAGGGAACTGGTTTGGACTGGTTTGGACTGGGAGGGAACTGGGAGGGGGCGGGGAGGGGGTTTGGGGTCACTGGGAGGGGGTTGGAGGGGGTTGGAGGGGGTGAAAGGGTTAAAAAGGGGGGGGAAATGGGGGAAAAAGGGGAAAAAAGGGGATTTGGGGTTACTGGTTTGTACTGGGAGGGAACTGGTTTGGACTGGTTTGGACTGGTTTGGACTGGGGAGGGGGCCGGGGAGGGGGTTTGGGGTCACTGGGAGGGGGTTGGAGGGGGTTAAAGGGTTAAAAAGGGGGGGAAATGGGGGAGAAAGGGGAAAAAAGGGGAAAAAAGGGGATTTGGGGTTACTGGTTTGTACTGGGAGGGAACTGGTTTGTACTGGTTTGGACTGGGAGGGGATTGTGAGGGACTGGGATGGAACTGGGAGGGGTTTTGGGGTGGTTTGGGGTCACTGGGAGGGGGTTAAAGGGTTAAAAATGGAGGAAAAAAGAGCAAAAAGGGAAAAAAAGGGATTTGGAGTTACTGGTTTGTACTGGGAGGGAACTGGTTTGGACTGGGAGGGACTGGTTTGGACTGGGAAGGGGTTTTGGGGTGATTTGGGGCGGATTTGGGGTCACTGGGAGGGCTTTGGAGGGGGTGAAAGGGTTAAAAAAGGGTTAAAAAGGGGGTTTGGGGTTACTGGTTTGTACTGGGAGGGAACTGGTTTGTACTGGTTTGGACTGGTTTGGACTGGGAGGGGGGCCGGGGAGGGGGTTTGGGGTCACTGGGAGGGGTTTGGAGGGGGTTTGGAGGGGGTGAAAGGGTTAAAAAAGGGGGGGAAATGGGGGAAAAAAGGGGAAAAAAGGGGGTTTGGGGTTACTGGTTTGTACTGGTTTGTACTGGGAGGGAACTGGTTTGTACTGGTTTGGACTGGGAGGGACTGGGAGGGGTTTTGGGGTGGTTTGGGGTGGATTTGGGGTCACTGGGAGGGGTTTGGAGGGGGGTGAAAGGGTTAAAAAAGGGTTAAAAAGGGGGTTTGGGGTTACTGGTTTATACTGGGAGGGAACTGGTTTGGACTGGGAGGGAACTGGGACAAACTGGGAGGGAACTGGGAAGGGATTTGGGGTCACTAGGAAGGGATTGGAGGGGGTGAAAGGGTTAAAAAAGGGTTAAAAAGGGGGTTTGGGGTTACCGGTTTGTACTGGTTTATACTGGGAGGGAACTGGTTTGGACTGGTTTGGACTGGTTTGGACTGGGAGGGGACTGGGAGGGGGTTTGGGGTCACTGGGAGGGGGTTGGAGGGGGTTGGAGGGGGTGAAAGGGTTAAAAAGGGGGGGGAAATGGGGGAAAAAATGGGGGAAAAGGGGGTTTGGGGTTACTGGTTTGTACTGGTTTATACTGGGAGGGAACTGGTTTGGACTGGTTTGGACTGGGAGGGCACTGGGAGGGGTTTTGGGGTGGTTTGGGGTGGATTTGGGGTCACTGGGAGGGGTTTGGAGGGGGTGAAAGGGTTAAAAATGGGGTGAAAAGGGATTTGGGGTTACTGGTTTATACTGGGAGGGAACTGGTTTGTACTGGTTTGGACTGGTTTGGACTGGGAGGGGACTGGGGAGGGGGTTTGAGGTCACTGGGAGGGGTTTGGAGGGGGTTGGAGGGGGTTGGAGGGGGTGAAAGGGTTAAAAAAGGGGGGGAAATGGGGGAAAAAGGGGAAAAAAGGGGATTTGGGGTTACTGGTTTGTACTGGGAGGGAACTGGTTTGTACTGGTTTGGACTGGGAGGGCACTGGGAGGGGTTTTGGGGTGGTTTGGGGTGGATTTGGGGTCACTGGGAGGGGTTTGGAGGGGGTGAAAGGGTTAAAAAAGGGTTAAAAAGGGGGTTTGGGGTTACTGGTTTACACTGGGAGGGAACTGGTTTGGACTGGTTTGGACTGGGAGGGAACTGGGAGGGAACTGGGAGGGGTTATGGGGTGGTTTGGGGTGGATTTGGGGTCACTGGGAGGGGGTTGGAGGGGGTGAAAGGGTTAAAAATGGGGGGAAAAAAGGGGATTTGGGGTTACTGGTCTATACTGGTCTATACTGCGCTAGACCGGTCTATACTGGTCCCTACTGGCCCATACTGGTCCTTACTGGTCTGTACGGGACCCTACTAGTTTATACCGGTCCCTACTGGTCCCTACTGGTCCCTACTGGTCCATACTGGTCTATACTGGTCTATACTGGTCCCTACTGGTTTATACTGGTTTATACTGGTCTGTACTGGTCCGTACTGCTCTATACCAATCCCTACTGCTCTATACCAGTCCCTACTGGTCCCTACTGGTTTATACTGGTCCATACTGGCCGGTACGGGCCCGCACGCACCCTGAGCACGCGGCGCTGCGCCTGCCGGTCTATACTGGTTTATACTGGTTTATACTGGTCTATACCGGTCCCTACTGGTCCCTACTGGTTTATACTGGTTTATACTGGTCTATACTGGTTTATACTGGTCCATACTGGCCCGCACGCACCCTGAGCACGCGGCGCTGCGCCTGCCGGTCGTAGACGTAGACGCAGCCGTCGTTGGCGGTCTATACTGGTCTATACTGGTTTATACTGGTCTATACTGGTCCCTACTGGTTTATACTGGTCTATACTGGTCCCTACTGGTCTATACTGGTCTATACTGGTCTATACTGGTCCATACTGGTCCATACTGGCCCGCACGCACCCTGAGCACGCGGCGCTGCGCCTGCCGGTCGTAGACGTAGACGCAGCCGTCGTTGGCGGCCTATCCTGGTCTATACTGGTCTATACTGGTTTATACTGGTCCCTACTGGTTTATACTGGTTTATACTGGTCCATACTGGCCCGCACGCACCCTGAGCACGCGGCGCTGCGCCTGCCGGTCGTAGACGTAGACGCAGCCGTCGTTGGCGGTCTATTACTGGTCTATACCGGTCTATACCGGTCTATACTGGTCTATACTGGTTTATACTGGTCTATACTGGTCTATACTGGTCCATACCGGCCCGCACCGCACCCTGAGCACGCGGCGCTGCGCCTGCCGGTCGTAGACGTAGACGCAGCCGTCGTTGGCGGTCTATACTGGTCTATACTGGTCTATACTGTCTATACTGGTCTATACTGGTCCATACTGGTCCCCACGGCCCGCACGCACCCTGAGCACGCGGCGCTGCGCCCTGCCGGTCGTAGGACGTAGACGCAGGCCGTCGTTGGCCGTCTATACTGGTCTATACTGGTCTATACCGGTCTATACCGGTCCCTACTGGTCTATACTGGTTTATACTGGTCTATACTGGTCTATACTGGTCCATACTGGCCCGCACGCACCCTGAGCACGCGGCGCTGCGCCTGCCGGTGCGTAGACGTAGACGCAGCCGTCGTTGGCGGTCTATACTGGTCTATACTGGTCTATACTGGTTTATACTGGTCTATACTGGTTTATACTGGTCTATACCGGTCTATACTGGTCCATACTGGTCTATACTGGTCCATACTGGCCCGCACGCACCCTGAGCACGCGGCGCTGCGCCTGCCGGTCGTAGACGTAGACGCAGCCGTCGTTGGCGGCCTATACTGGTTTATACTGGTCTATACCGGTCTATACTGGTCTATACTGGTTTATACTGGTCCATACTGGCCCGCACGCACCCTGAGCACGCGGCGCTGCGCCTGCCGGTCGTAGACGTAGACGCAGCGTCGTTGGCGGTCTATACTGGTTTATACTGGTCTATACTGGTCCCTACTGGTCTATACTGGTTTATACTGGTCCTACTGGTCTATACTGGTCCATACTGGCCCGCACGCACCCTGAGCACGCGGCGCTGCGCCTGCCGGTCGTAGACGTAGACGCAGCCGTCGTTGGCGGCCTATACTGGTCTATACTGGTTTATACTGGTCTATACCGGTCCCTACTGGTTTATACTGGTCTATACTGGTTTATACTGGTTTATACTGGCCCGCACGCACCCTGAGCACGCGGCGCTGCGCCTGCCGGTCGTAGACGTAGACGCAGCCGTCGTTGGCGGTCTATACTGGTCTATACTGGTCCCTACTGGTCTATACTGGTCTATACTGGTCTATACTGGTCCATACTGGCCCGCACGCACCCTGAGCACGCGGCGCTGCGCCTGCCGGTCGTAGACGTAGACGCAGCCGTCGTTGGCGGCCTATACTGGTCTATACTGGTCTATACTGGTCTATACCGGTCTATACCGGTCCCTACTGGCTTATACTGGTCTATACTGGTTTATACTGGTCCATACTGGCCCGCACGCACCCTGAGCACGCGGCGCTGCGCCTGCCGGTCGTAGACGTAGACGCAGCCGTCGTTGGCGGCCGCCAGGACCTCGCGGCCGTCGGGGGCCACGGCCAGGGCGAAGACGGCGAAGCGCCGCTCCGGGGGGCTGGGGGAGGGGCACGGAGGGGTCAGCGAGGGCCAGTGGCCACGGCCAGCGGGCAAGTAGCCACGGGGACCCGGCAAGTAGACACGGGGACCCGGCAAATAGACACGGCAACCGGGCAACTAGCCACAGGGACCGGGCAAGTAGCCACGGGGACCTGGCAAGTAGACATGGGGACTGGGCAAGTAGCCACAGGACTGGGCAAGTAGCCACGGGGACTGGGCAAGTAGTCATGGGGACTCGGCAAGTAGCCATGGGCAGTTGGTAACTAGCCACGGCAACCGGGCAACTAGCCACGGGCAGTTGGCAAGTAGACACAGGGACCCAGCAACTAGCCACAGGGACCGGCAACTAGCCATGGGCAGTGGGCAACTAGCCACAGGCAGCTGGTAACTAGCCACGGGCACCCGGCAAATAGACACGGGGACCTGGCAAATAGCCACGGCAACCTGGCAACTAGCCACGGGGACTGGGCAAGTAGCCACGGGGACTGGCAAGTAGCCACAGGGACCGGGCAAATAGCCATGGGGACCCAGCAAATAGACATGGGCACTGGGCAAACTAGTCACAGCAACCGGGCAACTAGCCACAGGGACTGGGCAACTAGCCACGGGGACCCAGCAACTAGCCCCGGGCACTGGGCAAATAGACACGGCAACCTGGCAACTAGCCACGGGCAGTTGGTAACTAGCCACGGGCAGCTGGCAAGTAGACACGGGCACTGGGCAACTAGCCACAGGGACCCAGCAACTAGCCACGGGCACTGGGCAAATAGACACGGCAACCGGGCAACTAGCCACGGGACGGGGCAACTAGCCATGGGCAGTGGGCAACTAGCCACGGGGACTGGGCAACTAGCCATGGGCAGTGGGCAACTAGCCACAGGGACTCAGCAACTAGCCACAGGCAGTTGGTAACTAGCCACGGGCACTCGGGAAGTAGCCACGGGAATTAGCCACGCCCACCGCGCAATAGCCACGCCCACGGCGCCACAGCCCCTCCCCCTCCCCTTTTAGCCCTCCCCCTCCCCAGGCCCCTCCCCCTTTCCCCTCCCCCTCCCCCTTTCCTCTCCCCTCCCCCCTCCAGGCCCCTCCCCCTCCCCAGGCGGCCCCTCCCCCTTTCCCCTCCCCCCTCCCCCTTTCCCCTCCCCCTCCCCTTTTAGCCCCTCCCCCTCTCCCAGGCCCCTCCCCCTTTCCCCTCCCCCTCCCCAAGCCCCTCCCCCTCCCCTTTCAGCCCCTCCCCCTCCCCCGGCCCCTCCCCCACCGCAGCTCCAGCGCCGTGTGGGCGTCGCCGTCGCCGTGGAGATCGAAGACGTGAACTGGGGAAACCGGTTCAGACCAGTTCAGACCAGTTCAGACCGGTTCAGGCCGGTTCAGACCGGTTCAGACCGGTTCGAACGAGACCGAACCAGTCCAAACCAGTCCGAACCAGTTCGAACCGGTTCAAACCGGTTTGAACCAGTTGGAACCAGTAAGGAAAACGGACGAACCAGTATAAACCAGTGGGTCCAGTTCCCTCCCAGTCCCTCCCAGTTCCCCCAGTTCCTCCCAGTATAAACCAGTAACCCCTGAACCCCCTCCCAGTCCCCTCCCAGTTTGTCCCAGTCCCTCCCAACCCATCCCAGTCCCTCTCAGTTTGTCCCAGTCCATCCTAGTTCCCTCCCAGTATGAACCAGTAACCCCCGAATGCCCTCCCAATCCCCTCCCAGTCCCCCCCAATCCCCTCCCAGTCCCTCCCAGTCCATCCCAGTGCCCCCCAATCCCCTCCCAGTCCCTCCCAGTATAAACCAGTAACCCCAAATCCCCTCCCAGTTCATCCCAGTTCCCTCCCAGTCCCTCCCAATCCCCTCCCAGTCCCTCCCAGTATAAACCACTACCCCCTGAACCCCCTCCCAGTTCCCTCCCAGTCCCTCCCAGTCCCCCCCAATCCTGTCCCAGTCCCTCCCAGTTTGTCCCAGCTCATCCCAGTTCCCTCCCAGTATGAACCAGTAACACCCGAGTCCCCTCCCAGTCCCTCCCAGTCCCTCCCAGTCCATCCCAGTCCCTCCCAGTCCCTCCCAGTTTGTCCCAGTGCCCTCCCAGTCCAAACCAGTCCCTCCCAGTCCCTCCCAGTCCCTCCCAGTCCCCTCCCAGTCCCTCCCAGTTCCCTCCCAGTCCCCCCCAATCCCCTCCCAGTCCCTCCCAGTCCCTCCCAGTCCCCTCCCAATCCCCTCCCAGTCCCTCCCAGTCCCTCCCAGTCCCCCCCAATCCCCTCCCAGTCGCTCCCAGTCCCTCCCAGTACCGGCACTGGACCAGGAGCAGTAGAGTCCCTGGGAGCCGTCGGGGCTGAAGGCCACGTCCAGGATGCTCCAGCCCACCTGGCGCCCCCTGGTGGCCCGGAGGACCCGCAGCCCCTCCCCCGTCACCTCGAAGAGGCGCAGGGTGTGGTCTGGGGGGGGGGGGGAGGGGATTTTGGGGTGAAATCCGGGGGTTTTGGGTCAAAACTTGGGGGTTTTGGGTGAAAATTTGGGGATTTTTGGGAGTTTTGGGTGAAAATTTGGGGATTTTGGGATGAAATTTGGGGATTTTTCGGGGTTTCGGGTGGAAATTTGTGGATTTGGGGTCGAAATTTGGGGATTTTGGGTCAGAATTTGGGGGTTTTGGGACAAAATTTGGGGATTTTTGGGACGAAATTTGGGGATTTTCGGGGTTTCGGGTGGAAATTTGTGGATTTGGGGTCGAAATTTGGAGGTTTTGGGGGGAAATTTGGGGATTTTGGGGTGAAATCCGGGGGGTTTTGGGTCAGAATTTGGGGGTTTTGGGTCGAAATTTGGGGATTTTTGGGGGTTTTGGGTGCAAATTAGTGGATTTGGGGTTAAATTTGGGGATTTTTGGGGAGAAATCTGGGAGGATTTGGGAGAATTAGGGGATTTTGGAGAGAAATTTGGGGATTTTTGGGGGTTTTTGATCGAAACTTGGGGATTTTTTGGGGGTTTTTGGGTGAAATTTGGGGACTTTGGGTCAAAATTCCCCCAGAAAATCCCAAAAATTCCCCCAAAATTCCCAAAAATTCCCCCAAAATTCCCAAAAAATCCCCAAAAATTCGGGAGATTCCCGCCAAATTCTGGGCCCCGCCCCCCTTTGCCAAGCCCCGCCCCCAACCCCCCAAAATCCCCCTAAAAAACGAAAGAAAAACCCCAAAAAACCCCTAAAAAAACCCTAAAAAATCCCCAAAAATCCCCAAAAAATCCCCAAAATTCGGGATAAATTTGGGAGTTTCCCGCCAAATTCCAGGCCACGCCCCCTTTGCCAAACCACGCCCCCAAACCCCAAAATCCCCCTAAAAAACGAAAGAAAAACCCCAAAAAACCCCTAAAAAATCCCCAAAAATCCCCAAAAAATCCCCAAAAAATCCCCAAAATTCGGGATAAATTCGGGATCAATCGGGGAGATTCCCGCCAAATTTTGGGCCCCGCCCCCCTCTGCCAAGCCCCGCCCCCAAACCCCAAAATCCCCCTAAAAAACCTCCAAAAACCCCCCAAAATTCCCAAAAAATCCCAGAAAAATCCCAAAAAACCCCCAAAATTCGGGATAAATTCGGGAAATTCCCGCCAAATTTTGGGCCACGCCCCCAGAGCCCAAACCACGCCCCCAACCCCCAAAATCCCCCTAAAAAACCCAAAAAACCCCTAAAAATCCCCAAAAAATCCCAGAAAAATCCCAAAAAATCCCCAAAATTTGTGATAAATTCGGGAGATTCCCGCCAAATTTTGGGCCACGCCCCCAGGCCCCAAACCACGCCCCCAACCCCCAAAATCCCCCTTAAAAACCCCCCAAAACCCCAAAAAACCCCCCAAAATTCCCAAAAAATCCCAGAAAAATTCCAAAAAACCCCCAAAATTCGGGATCAATTCGGGATCAATCCGGGAAATTCCCGCCAATTTTTGGGCCCCGCCCCCCTCTGCCAAACCACGCCCCCAGACCCCAAAATCCCCCTAAAAAACCTCCAAAAACCCCCCAAAATCCACAAAAAATCCCCCAAAATCCACAAAAAATCCCAAAAAATCCCAAAAAATCCCCAAACTTCGGGATAAATTCGGGATAAATCAGGGAGATTCCCGCCAAATTTTGGGCCACGCCCCCAGAGCCCAAACCACGCCCCCAACCCCCAAAATCCCCCTAAAAAACCCAAAAAACCCCTAAAAATCCCCAAAAAATCCCAGAAAAATCCCAAAAAATCCCCAAAATTCGGGATAAATTCGGGAGATTCCCGCCAAATTTTGGGCCACGCCCCCAGACCCCAGACCACGCCCCCAACCCCCAAAACCCCCCTTAAAAACCCCCCAAAACCCCAAAAAACCCCCCAAAATTCCCAAAAAATCCCAGAAAAATTCCCAAAAAATCCCCCAAATTCGGGATAAATTCGGGATCAATTGGGGAGATTCCCGCCAATTTTTGGGCCCCGCCCCCCCGCCCAAGCCCCGCCCCCAAACCCCCAAATCCCCCTAAAAAACCTCCAAAAACCCCCCAAAATCCACAAAAAATCCCCCAAAATCCACAAAAAATCCCAAAAAATCCCAAAAAACCCCCAAAATTCGGGATAAATTCGGGAGATTCCGCCAAATTTTGGGCCACGCCCCCAGACCCCAAACCACGCCCCCAACCCCCAAAACCCCCCTTAAAAACCCCCCAAAACCCCAAAAAACCCCCCAAAATCCCCAAAAAATCCCAGAAAAATTCCCAAAAAATCCCCAAACTTCGGGATAAATTCGGGATCAATCGGGGAGATTCCCGCCAAATTTTGGGCCCCGCCCCCCCCGCCCAAGCCCCGCCCCCAAACCCCAAAATCCCCCTAAAAAAATGAAAAAAAATCCCCAAAAAATCCCCAAAAATCCCAGAAAAATCCCCAAAAAAATCCCAGAAAAATCCCCAAAAAATCCCCAAAATTCGGGATAAATTCGGGATCAATTGGGGAGATTCCCGCCAATTTTTGGGCCACGCCCCCAGACCCCAAAATCCCCCTTAAAAACCCCCCAAAACCCCAAAAAACCCCTAAAAATCCCCAAAAAATCCCAGAAAAATCCCCAAAAAACCCCCAAAATTCGGGATAAATTCGGGATAAATTGGGGAGATTCCCCCAAATTTTGGGCCCCGCCCCCCTCTGCCCAAGCCCCGCCCCCAAACCCCAAAATCCCCCTTAAAAACCCCCCAAAACCCCAAAAAACCCTCAAAAATCCCCAAAAAATCCCAGAAAAATCCCAAAAAATCCCCAAAATTCGGGATAAATTTGGGCGATTCCCGCCCAATTCCTGGCCCCTCCCCCCCCTTTGCCAAGCCCCGCCCCCCCGGCCCCGCCCACCCTGGCAGGCCGAGAGGAAGCGGCGGCCGCAGTCGGAGAAGATCCCGCAGAAAACCTTCTGGGGGTGGGGCTGCAGCGCCGCCTCGTGGTTGGGCAGGAAACTGCGGGGGGAGGGGGGAGGGGCCTCGTCAGACCCGCCCCGACCGGTTCCGACCGGTTCCGAGCGGGTCCGAGCGGTTCCGAGCGGTTCCGAGCGGGTCCGAGCGGGTCCGAGCGGTTCCGAGCGGTTCGGACCGGTACGAACCGGTTCAGAGCAATTCAAACCAATCCAAACCGATTCAAGCCACCCCGAACCGGTCTGAACCGGTTCGGAGCAGTTCGAAGCGGTTCAGGGCAGTTCGAAGCGGTTCTGACCGGTTAGAACCAGTTCAGAGCAGTTCGAACCAGTTCAAACCAGTCCAAAACAGTTCAGACCAGTTCAGACCAGTCCGAACCACTTCAGACCAGTCCAGATCCGTTAGAACCAGTCCAGACCAGTTCGAACCAGTTCAGAGCAGTTCGAACCAGTTCAGAGCAGTTTGAACCGGTTCGAACCGGTCCTAACCACTCCAAAGCAGTTCAAACCAGTACGAACCGGTTCAGACCAGTTCAAACTACCCCAAACCAGTCCGAAATAGTTCGAACCAGTTCAGACCAGTCCAGTTCAGTTAAAACCAGTTCAGACCAGTTCAGACCAGTTCAAACCAGTAACCCCCAACCCCCAAACCAGGAAGGAAAATGCCCAAACCAGTTCAAACCGGTTCAAACCAATCCCTCCCAGTCCCTCCCAGTCCCTCCCAGTCCCTCCCAGTTTGTCCCAGTCCCCCCCAGTTCCCTCCCAGTTCCCTCCCAGTTCCCTCCCAGTCCCTCCCAGTCACTTACTGGGAGCTCAGCTGGGATCGCTCCTCCCTGGAGAAGCTCCGCCCCCACTCGCGCTGGGGGAGGGGCAGGATCAGGCCACGCCCCCTCCCAGTAAACCCCTCCCAGTCCAAACCAGTCCGAACCAGTCCCAACCAGTAACCCCCAAATCCCCATTTTTAACCCTTTCTTTGCCCATTTTCCCCTCCCAGTCCCTCCCAGTATAAACCAGTAACCCCCGAACCCCCTCCCAGTTCATCCCAGTTCCATCCCAGTCCCTCCCAGTCCCTCCCAGTCCCCCCCAATCCCCTCCCAGTCCCTCCCAGTCCCTCCCAGTCCCTCCCAGTCCCCCCCAATCCCCTCCCAGTCCCTCCCAGTTTGTCCCAGTGCCTCCCAATCCCCTCCCAGTTCCCCCCAATCCCCTCCCAGTCCCCTCCCAGTCCCTCCCAGTTCTCTCCCAGTCCCTCCCGGTCCCTCCCAGTCCCTCCCAGTTTGTCCCAGTCCCTCCCAGTTCCCTCCCAGTCCCTCCCAATCCCCTCCCAGTCCCCCCCAATCCCCTCCCAGTCCCCCCCCAGTATAAACCAGTAACCCTAAATCCCCTCCCAATCCCCTCCCAGTCCATCCCAGTCCCTCCCAGTCCCCCCCAATCCCCTCCCAGTCCCTCCCAGTCCCCCCCAATCCCTCCCAATCCCCTCCCAGTCCCTCCCAGTCCCTCCCAGTTTACCCCACCTCTCTCAGCAGCCGGGGCAGGTTCCTCTCCGGGGCCGCCCCTCCCCCACCCCGCAGCTCCCAGCGCAGCTCGCGGAGGGCGGGGCCGGGTGGGGGAGGGGCGGCTGCGGGAAAAGGGGGGGAGGGGCGGGGTCAGCGAGCGAGGCCACGCCCCCCTTTAGCCCCTCCCCCTCCCTTAAGCCCCTCCCCCTCCCTTTTAGCCCCTCCCCCTCCCCTTAAGCCCCGCCCTCTCCCTTCAAGCCCCTCCCCCTCCCCTTAAGCCCCTCCCCCTCCCTTCAAGCCCCTCCCCCTCTCTTTTAGCCCCTCCCCCTCCCCTTAAGCCCCTCCCCCTCCCTTTTAGCCCCTCCCCCTCCCCTTAAGCCCCTCCCCCTCCCTTTTAGCCCCTCCCCCTCCCCTTAAGCCCCTCCCCCTCCCTTTTAGCCCCTCCCCCTCCCTTCAAGCCCCTCCCCCTCCCTTCAAGCCCCTCCCCCCTCACCTGCGGGCCCCTCCTGGGCTGCCCCTCCCCCCCCTTCCTCCTCTTCCTCCTCCTCCTCCTCTTCCGCTTCCGGTTCCGCTTCCGCTTCCGGGTCGGACTCGGAGCCGTCGGAATCCAAGGGGGGGTCCCGGAGCCCCCCGCGCTGGGCCCTGGGGGGGGCAAAAGCGCCCCAAAATCGCCCCAAATCACCCCAAAATTCACCACAAAATTCACCCCAAAATCGCCCAAAAATTCACCCAAAAATTCACCCCAAATATGCCCCAAAATCGCCCAAAAATTCACCCCAAAATCACCCCAAATTCATTCCAAATTCACACCAAAGTCACCCCAAAATCGCCCAAAAATTCACCCCAAATCTGCCCCAACATCACCCCAAGATCGCTCCAAAATCACCCAAAAATTCACCCCAAAATCGCCCCAAAATCACCCAAAAATTCACCCCAAAATTCTCCCATCCAATTCACCCCAAAATCACACCAAATTCACCCAAAATTCACCCAAAATTCACCCAAAAATTCACCCAAAACTTCACCCCAAATTCACCCGAAATTCACCCAAAATTCCCCCTAAATCTGCCTCAAATTCACCCCAAATTCACCCAAAACTTCACCCCAAATTCACCCAAAAATTCACCCCAAATTCACCCCAAATTCACCCAAAATCGCCCAAAATCACCCCAAATTCACCCAAAAATTCACCCGAAATTGACCCGAAATCTGCCTCAAATTCACTCAAAATTCACCCAAAATCACCCGAAATTGACCCAAAATTCCTAAAAAATCCTCGGTAAAAAATCCCCGAAAATCCCTCAGGAATTCCCAGAAAAAATCCCCAAAAAATTCCCCCAAAATCTCCGAAAAAATTTCCCCAAAATTCCGGAAAATTCCCTCCAAAAAATTCCCAAAAATTCCCAGAAAAATTCCCAGAAAAATTCGGAAAAAATCCCCCCAAAAATCCCCAAAAATTCCCCAAAAAATTCCAAGAAAACCCCCAAAAATTCCCCCAAAATTCCCAAAAAATTCCTAAAAAATTCCCAAAAAATCCCCCGAAAAAATCCCAAAAAATCCCCCCAAAATCCCCAAAAAATACCTAAAAATCCCCTTAAAAATTCCCCCAAAAATCCCAAAAATTCCCTAAAAAATCCCCCAAAATTCCATAAAAATGCCAAAAAAATTCCAAAAAAATCCCCAAAAATTCCCAAAAAATTCCCAAAAAATTCTCAAAAATTCCCCAAAAATTCCCCAAAAAATCCCAAAAATCCATTAAAAAATTCCCGAAAAATTCCCAAAAATTCCCAAAAAATCTCCCCAAAATTCCCAAAAATACCTCAAAAAATTCCGCAAAAATTCCGCAAAAAATCCCTTAAAAATTCCCCAAAATACCAAAAAATTCCCAAAAATTCCCTAAAAATTTCCCCCAAAAATCCCAAAAATCTTTTAAAAAATTCCCAAAAATCCCTTTAAAATTCCCCCCAAAATCCCCCAAAAAATCAAAAAAAATCCCTTAAAAATACCAAAAAGCTCCCAAAAATTCCCTAAAAAATTCCCCAAAAATTCCCCAAAAATCCCAAAAATCCATTAAAAAATTCCCCAAAAATTCCCTTTAAAATTCCCAAAAAATCCTCCAAACTCCCCATAAAAATTCCCAAAAAATCCCCCAAAAATCCCCAAAAATCCTCCTAAAACCCCCAAAATTACCTCAAAATCCCCTTAAAAATTCCCCAAAAAATCCGCAAAAAATCCCTTAAAATTCCCCAAAAATTCCCAAAAATTCCCCAAAATTCCCCAAAAATTCTCCAAGAAATCCCAAAAATTCCCCAAAAAATTCCCCAAAAACCCCCAAAAATCCCTAAAAAAAATCCCAAAAATCCCTTTAAAATTCCCAAAAAATCCCCCCAAAAATCCCCAAAAATCCTCCTAAAATCCCCAAAATTACCTCAAAATCCCCTTAAAAATTCCGCAAAAATTCCGCAAAAAATCCGCAAAAAATCCCCCAAAAATTCCCCAAAAAATTCCCCAAAAACCCCCAAAAATCCCTAAAAAAAATCCCAAAAATCCCTTTAAAATTCCCAAAAAATCCCCCCAAAAATCCCCAAAAATCCTCCTAAAATCCCCAAAATTACCTCAAAATCCCCTTAAAAATTCCGCAAAAATTCCGCAAAAAATCCGCAAAAAATCCCCCAAAAATTCCCCAAAAATACCAAAAAACCCCAAAAATTCCTAAAAAAATCCCCAAAATCCCT